>JAFVLL020041295.1:0-30221 GCA_021397915.2 Tor tambroides | reverse complement strand
TATATATATATATATATATATATATATATATATTGATGATGTTTAGTTGATGTCTGTCAGAAACGAGGACACACTGATTGCAAATATTATTAGATCGACAAAATGCTAATAATTATTTTTTCACTCTTCAATCGGAGTTACCAGAACACCATTCTGGATCTTTGGCCCAATATAACTCCTGCTCCCTGTTCATGAAGTATACTTTCGATTAGACAAGGCCATGAACATTTCATGTACATCTTAACCTAAACTTCATGAGGGAATCCATCACATGATAAATCACAGTAGACCGTAGCCGTGTGCGTGTTTGTGGTGCATGTTATTTATGTGATCAGATCTGGCCATAGGGCGATAAAAACATCTCTCTTTATGTGTCCTGTTCCACGGATTTACCCCTAGCTGATAATGTCACCTTTAGCGTAGCACAGTCTGTGGACCTCTAATGCCTCACTGTGGCTCCTCATGTATAAACCTTATTCATTTACACACAACCTTTGCAGACATTGCCACATAACCATATTGTTGCTTGTCTTCATACAAGATTTAGTTTACTTATGAATGATGGGCTTTCAGTTGACAGCGTGACGCTGGTCATATTTACAGATGGAACTAAGTTTATGAAAAAATGCTTTTATATGCACGCTTTTTTCTTTTATACACTGCAAAAAATGGATTCGTCTTGATTTTCAGTAAAAATAATATCGAAACATACTTAAATCAAAACATAATTACTTGAGAAGCAAAATGATGTATGATAAGGAGTCTTGCAAAATGTCTCAAAAGTTTATACTTAATAAAAAAATATCTGCCAATGTGGTTAGAAAAAAATAAACCAAAGGGAAATTATTTTTTTCTGACCTCACTAGCAGATATTAATTTCTCGTTGTAGGCCCAAATTTGCTTAATGTTTTTTGCTTAATTTTTCAGGCTTATTAGACTTATTATCTTAAGTCATTTTGCTTCTCAAGTAAATATGCCTTGATTTATGAATATTTAGATATTTGTAATGGAAAACAAGACAAAAATACTGAAAAAGAGAGATTTTTTTGCAGTACACTAATCAAGTTAATTATATTCAGGCATATTTTAGATGATAGCACGTGATTTTACACAGAATCATGATAAATATTAGCAAATAGGGCTTTTTACACACAAATATTCACGTTAAGTCATGATTAAGATATTTCTGTTTGCTGTAATGTCTAGGTTAAATTTTTTTACAAATTGCTGCAAAATTTGATTTTAAAAACTAAAGAATTTAATTTGAGATAAATCCAGCCAAGATTTGATAACATCATTTTCTCTGCATTTCAGGATTCGTTTCTCTATCAGTTCTTTATTTTCTTTGATTTCTTTTTTCCCTTTCATCAGTCATATCTTTGATTGACATCTTGCAATTATTAAGCTACCTCAATGACACCTCACCTTGTGAATGCTTACTTCGACACATGAGAAACAATAGCAAAACAATGAGTAGCTGATTCCTGGATATAAGATTAACCTGGGCCTTTGTGTGTGTGTGTGTGACTGTGATTGAGCGAGAGAGAGAGAGAGAGAGAGTTTGAGATGGTGCTGTCAGTTACTGTAAGCACTGTATCTGAACTTTAGCACATGCCGTGCATGGTTTACTTGTGTGAACTTCAAGCTGAATTAGAATGGAAAAAATGTGTCTTGTTTCGGTGACTTTAGTTACGAGTTTAACCAGAGATTTGGTCTGATTAAAACTGAGTGACCCTCCACTGCACACAGTTCAATGTGTCAGAGTGCAAATGAGTCTGGTGTGCTCATGGGTAAATGATTATTTCACGTGTGTGTGTGTGTGTGTGTGTGATGAGATTCAGCAAAGAGGGAGAAGAGAATAAAGAAAGATATGGATATTTGAAAGACAGCTACTCTAAAATACACAAAAAAAGTGTCCCTGCCACTTTTTTGTGAAAAAAGGGTCTGTATCTGCTCCAAAATGACTAAAAGCACCATAAAATGACTATAAAAGTAGTCCATATTACACTGGATTCATGATCAAATGAAATCTTTGTGTGAGGAATAGAGCAAAACCTAAAAGTTCTTTTTGCTAAAGCCATATTTCAGTGCCATCAGTGCCATATTTTTGGTGTCCATATCAGAGCTTTGGCAGATGGGAAGACCTACATTTCAGTCTTTATTAAGTGTAAGAGTCATATGGGCTAATTTTATGGTGCTATTTTTATTATTTTTGAGCTTGACAGACCCGGTCTTCATTGCCTTTCTTTTCAGGCCTGGACGTTTTTTTTTTTAAATCACTTTTTATATTTTAATGAAGAAGAAAAGTCATATTGGAATGGCATTAAGGTTAGTAAATGATGACAGTTTTTCTTTTGGGTGAAATTTTCCTTTAAGTGCAGAAAGTAGATGTTATGAAATGCATCCTTGATGAATAAACAGTGATTCACAAAAACAAACACAAACGCTGCTCTGTGAAGATCCGGATGCTGATTTGCTTTCAATAGAAAGTTTGTCTGCTGAGACTGTGATTAGTCATGGTCACCCAAGGAAAAATATCTTCTATTTCTCCCTTTTAGGTATAAATCTTATCTAATAATTTCTCAAACAGAGCATAAAAGTCACACACACAGAGTTTTACTCACCAAATTTCTCTCTTTGGGGTTTATTAGGGATCCCTCAGTGTTTTTCAAGGAAGCGTGAAACCTTCAAGTGGGATCTAGAACGCGAAGAACCGTAAATCCTCGGCCGGAGTGTAAAACCAATCCAGATCCTTCTGTAGGAGACACCAAAAGAGTCAGACGCACTGATGAACTCCAACAAACACACACATACAATGAGGAGAGCCGGCCCTGAAACTCATTGGTCACATTACTCAGCATGTGGCCAATTAGGAGTGCTTGAGAGAGGAGGAGAACACCTAGAGTCACTTCTGTGTGTGTGTGTGTACTGGTTTTTGTGG
Organism: Tor tambroides; assembly: GCA_021397915.2. NCBI lineage: Eukaryota > Metazoa > Chordata > Actinopteri > Cypriniformes > Cyprinidae > Tor > Tor tambroides. The sequence goes on along the minus strand of JAFVLL020041295.1, from coordinate 27,280 downwards.
TTTACCGGGACACAAATGTTTAATGTTTAATGACATGGGTCTGACAGAGGTATTACAATTTGAAGGTGGTTTATGAGGACACTGCCTATGTCCCTGTAATTCATAAGGCTTAAAAAACATACTAAATGGCGTTTTTTTGAAAATACAAAAATGCACAAAGTTTCCTGTAAGGGGTAGGTTTAGGTGTAGGGTTGGTGTAGGGCGATAGCACATACATTTTGTACAGTATAAAAACCATTACGTCTATGGAGAGTCCCCATAAACCACAAATACCAACGTGTGTGTGTGTGTGTGTGTGTGTGTTTGTGTGTGTGTGTGTGTGTGTGTGATGAAAGGAACAGTACAGTAGCTTGTCTTTCAAACCCATCTTTCTGAAGTGGCTTTAACTGATAAACTTCTCTCAACCTAAACGTTTCTTTCGGCTAAGGAGTGAAAACAGATTTGGTCCTGTTTTTGTTGGTCAGCACGAGTGTTTCTGCATGAGCGCTTGTGTTAATGCTTCCATAATATCAGGAAAGGGTCACACTTTTCACATTGCCGATGACAGTTGGGTGGCCTTGTGATCACATTTAATGGTTCACTTCAAAAAAGATGATTTTTTTTTTAGTCTTGTCTTGTTTTACAAGTAAAAATATCTTATACATTCATATATCAAGACATAAAATAGCATAAGATACAAAGTCTTGTTTTCTGCTAAATGTATGAGTGAGTTTATACTTAAAACAATAAAAAAATCTGCCAATGGGGCTAGAAAAATAAACTCAATCCAAGGTAATTTTTTGACCTCTTTTAGGCCTAAATTTGGTTAATTTTGATACGTTTTTCAGAAAACAAGACTTTGCTTCTTAAGTAAATATTCCTTGATTTAAGAATGTTTAGATATTTGTATTGAAAAACAAGACAAAAATACTGAGTAAGAAATTGATTTTTTGCATTTTCATAATTAAGATACTTTCATTTAAGTATCAACTTTCTCTCAGATCTTTTTCCTAATTGCATTGCTTGCACAGCTCAGATCATTTGGTTTTGTTAGAAATGTTTGATAAGAAATGTATATGAGTTCATATTGAGATCTCTGACTTTTGATTACAGACAGACCTGAGCACAATGTGAGACATTGTTCTCTCTAAATGACTCTTAATGTGACTTTACTGGGGTCTTTTTCATCACAAGTCAAATTTGAGAAGCTCCCAGTCTCAGTTTAATTTTGTTGCTGTCTGCAAGAAACAACTGACATATTAAAGATTTGTGCAAGAACACACTTATACAATTTAACACTGGTAAGTAACCACACACTATGACTATTGCACTTTACTTGGCACTAAAATGCCAAGAAATTATATATCTGGTAGTGATGTGAAGCTAATTGTAAAATTTCCAAATAAAAATAGCTGCCTGTGGCAAACTTTAGTGTCGTAATAGGGCCAGCTTATCTAAATGAGAACTCCACACAAACGTAAGCATAAAAATATCAACAAATAAAAATATTTGATGGTGGTTTATGAACAGCCTCCCGCAGGCCAAGGCAGGCTCATCATTTTCTGTGAGTTGCCATTTGAATACAGAATGGTTGCGTCACACAGCTGATGGCCTCAGTTCATTGCAATGATAAGAAATCTGAGAGTCTTCACTGTTAATTAGATAATAGATAACAGCTAAAAGCTAGCTAAATGTTGCAGCTAGCTACAGAGCAAACAATGCTGTTCATTTACAACCACTTTGCAGGAAATTTACCAATGATATATTTATATGTTTCACTCAAAAGATCTGTCATTATATTTACTCACCCTCATGTTGTTTCAAATCTCTATGACGTACTTTCTTCTGCAGAACGATTGAAAAGTTTTGAAGTTCATTCGACCTGGTGTTGGTCATACAAAAGACATACACTCTTAAAAATAATGCTGCTTTAAAGGTTCTTCACAGCGATGCCATAGAAGAACCATTTTTGGATCCACAAAGAACCATTCTTTAAAGAATGATCTCTTTCTTACCTTTTTATAATCTGAAGAACCTTCTTTCGCCACAAAGAACCTTTAGAGAAACAGAGAGGTTCTTCTGATGTTAAAGGTTCTTTATGGAACCATTTAGACAAAAAAGGTTCTTCTATGGCAACGTGAAGCACCTTTATTTTTAAGAATGTAAGGGTAAGTGAAAGATATGAAACAAACTGAAATTGCATAAAAAGATCCTGTTTAAAAGTTCACACACCGCGTGTTGCCTCCTCGAGCATCATTGGCAGTTCACAGCCTTTGTGATAGTTGTGCAGTCTCTCAATTGTCCTGAGGCAAAGCTGGGCCTCCACGTCTTTGAGCACTGTGAGGCAAAATCAGACGTGCAGAGCATGCAAGGCACCAAAGTACTTACACAACCTGGAGGTTTGTTGTCAACAGCAGTAATTGATGAGCTTTACGACTCAGAAAATGTAAATGGATGTCTGATGGGTTTTGGGATATTTGATCATCAGCTATGGGAAGTCAGAACAGCCAAGCTTGGTAGACGAAGTTTAAAACTCTTAAATTAAATTACTTTAAGTTATTTTAGTCATTTCAGTTATTTAAAAAAAGACAATTTAGCACCCTTATTTAAAAATAAATAAATAATTAAAATTTTGAATATTTTAAGTAACGTACTCTGTTAACCATAATACCTATACTAGAGTAACCATATTTTATTAGTATTACGCTTTATTTGGCACTAAAATAAAATTGTTTTTTTTTCTTTCATTGTGTTATTTTCATGAAAATTAAGCACTCTCATGTTGTATTATTATTAAAATAATTTAAGTAACTTGTAACTAACCATACTTTATTATTGTCTCCCTCTGCCAATATAATAAAATTAATATACAAAAATTGTATATATGTGTGTGTGTGTGTGTGTGTGTGTGTGTGTGTGTGTCTGTGTGTATTTGTTGTACTGAATTTAATTTTTACTGGGTTTCATCTTTTAAAAAATCTGTGTCTGGAGTTTTATTATTTCAGTAATAATAGACTAAAGATCTATCAATCTTAAATGATGATAATCATCATTAAAAAATAATCATGAACACTGGGAATAACAATTCAAACAAACAAACAAACAAACAAAAACACTTTTAGAAACATTATGGTAAGGAAGTGAAGTGTGAGGGAAAAACCCCAACATCATTTATACTATGATCTACTGACATTCACATAATAATTATAATAATAATAATAATAAATAATAACAATAAATAACAATAATAATAATAATAATAATAATAATAAATAGTTTTAAGACATTGATTAATATCAGTCATTACAGTTTCACACTGAAAGCTCTATTCATTGAGCATAAATTAGAGCAATTTGTTTTATTCGCATTGAATACCAGCAGATGGCACACTGTGGCTATGAACAAAACCTAACCAACATTCAGTCTGTGCTGGAAGGTCTTTGGTTAATAAACACTCTCTCTTCACTGTCACTTATTGCCCCCACACAACAAATGCTTCACAGGAGCTCCAAAGCACATATTGCACTCTTTAGCAGAGACAAATGTGTGAACACACACACACACACACCTATGAAAAGACTGTCAGAGTATGAGCAAATGAGGGTCTCTTTGCTTGGTGTCTAATAACTGCGAATTATAAGTAGTATACAATTACATTCTACACACATACAGCTACACAAAAAAACTCATTTTCATTTGGGAACTGATCTGAAAATAGTAAATGGACTTTCTTCATGCTGAATCACAGCAGTCTGATCGAAACTTCACAGTTAATGTGCTTGGCTTCACTTCTGGCCACAACAAATAAATTTGGGACTAGTTTTAACATATTTCCTGTTGTCTCCTTTCCTAATGCACTGTTTGGCTGAAGGAACCACAGAAACATCTTTCCTGTGTTCAGTCCTCTTTGGAAAATTTGTGTAAATCTTCTGATTACAACTGTAAATAATATTTGCCTGCTTCCTGATGCACAGTATGCACACCCCTGACAAGAACAATTACAAATTCCTGAAGCCAGTGAAAACACAAATTTAGTCCGCTGACTTGTCTAAACACACACACAGAGGCTGGTTTTGGTTTTGCTCTATTCTACTGTTACTGTGAAACCAGGTCACAACACAGAAGGAACACTGTCCGACTGAGAGCGAGAAAGACTGAGACGAAGGGAAAGAGAATAACAGAATGCGAGAGAAGCAAGGAATGGGAAAGTAGCAGAAAAAAACGACGGGTGGTCCGTGAGCCGAAGACAGAACGGAAAGAGAGATCAGAGATGAGAAGTGGAATGTAAACCATTAGAAACGTACAAAGTAAACAAGAAAATGTGAGCACTGCTATCCCATGTAAAACTCACTGCCTCAATGCAAGAGTGTTGCTGGGTGGTTTTTAGTGCGTTCCTATGTGGTTGCCTGGATGATTGCTTAAATCAAAAGAACATGGTATTCTGGTCTCTAGATAGATCCTTCCTTCAATGCAAATCCATAGTAAATTTTGCCCATTTTATTGACTGCCTCAGCAAGATAACAGACCTCGCTTCAACACCTGCTTGCAAAACCCTTGACCCTATATCTTACTCTTCACTATCTCTGACAAATGGCAGACCAGAAGTCATTCAATTCTGATGAAGATTAATGGAATTCTATGGAGTTGCATAGAATTCTGATCACTGGGTATGAAAATTTTTCAGATCTGATTTGAACTTTGGATGCATTAAAATATTTTACTAAATGAACAATGTATGATATATTCACATCAAAACTGTGAGCAAAACTTGAGCATTACAACTATTTTTCCACTAAAACGTTATTATTTATACACTATTTCTCTAAAATAGGAGGTTATGAAAAATAATTTTCAAAATAAGAAATATTTTATAATTGCTAAACAATTATTTGTGATAATTAGCCTTAAAAAAGGACAGCTGATATAAACATCACAATAATCCACCAGTAATCCACACGACTGTGATGTGTTCAGATCAAAACTATGAGCAAAGCATGAGAATTACCACTATTTTTCCACTAAAAGGTTATTATTTGTGTGCTATTTCTCTAAAATAGGTGGTTATAAAAAATGATTTTCAAAATCAAAAATATTTGTGATTTTTTTGTTACATTTTTAAATTTATTTAATTTAATTTTTTATTTCTAAATATTTTACAATTGTTAAAATATGTTATAATATAATATCCCCCGGTTTCACAAGTTGTTTCAACTAAAAGAAACTTGCACTGACTGATCTTAAAATATATCAGTGCCTTTGTTTTGTCTCAATATGCACACCAGTGATGTTTGTTCTGAGGCACACTTATAAAAATTACTTAAATGTCCTAATTGAACTATGGCCTAATCCTGGCTTAGTCTAAGTCCTGTCTGTGAAACCAGGCCTATATGTTATAATTGTTTTCCTTTAGACATACAGCCTTTTGTTTTGTGTGGGTATATTCATAATTCATAAAGGGAATCAGCTGCTTCACAACTTATTTAAAGGTTCTGTGCGACTGCAAGTAGGGGTCAAAATGCAGCATCATCAGAATCAGAATCAGAATGAGCTTTATTGGCCAAGTATGTTTACACATACGAGGAATTTGTTGTAGTGACAGAAGCTCCACAGTGCAACAAAAAGACAGCAACAGGACAGGACACAGATAATAAAAGAATAATATACAAATACACAAATAGGCAATGTACACAACAGCAAAAAAAACAACAAAAAAAACCCAATATATAATATGGACAATTATGTATGTACAGGTCAAGTATGTGCAAATTTGAAATGAGAAATAAAATAAAATAAGTGAGTGTGGTGAATGGATAATGTATAATAGTTGTGTGTTCCGTGTTTATTGTCGAGTGTTCATGAGATGGATTGCCTGAGGGAAGAAACTGTTCCTGTGTCTGGTCGTTCTGGTGCTCAGAGCTCTGTAGCGTCGACAGACGGTAGCAGTTCAAAGAGGAGGTGCTGGATGTGAAGGGTCCAGAGTGATTTTACCCAGCCCTTTTGCTCACTCTGGATAAGTACAGTTCTTGGAGACTGGGAGGGTTGACGCAATGATTCGCTCAGCGTCCGGACTATCCTCCGTAGTCTTCTGAGGTCAGATTTGGTAGCTGAGCTGAACCAGACAGTTATGAAGTGCAGAGGACAGATTCAATGATGGCGGAGTAAAACTGTTTCAGTAAGTCCTGTGGCAGGTTGAACTTCCTCAGCTGGCAAAGGAAGTACAACTTCTGCTGGGCCTTTTTAACTCAATGTGATTGTCCCACTTCAGGTCCTGAGAAATTGTGGTGCCCAGGAATCTGAATGACTCCACTACAGTCACAGAGCTGTTCATGATGGTGAGTTGGGGGAGAGCAGGGGGGTTTCTCCTGAAGTCCACGGTCATCTCCACTGTTTTGAGCGTGTTGAGCTCCAGGTTGTTAAGACTGCACCAGACAGCCAACTCCTTAACCTCCTGTCTGTAAGCAGACTCGTCACCGTCCTGGGTGAGGCTGATCAGTGTGGGGTCGTCTGCAAACTTAAGGAGCTTGACAGAGGGGTCTTTAGATGTGCAGTCGTTGGTGTAGAGGGAGAAGAGCAGTGGGGAGAGAACACAGCCCTGAGGAGCTCCAGTGCTGATGGTGCGGGTGCTGGATGAGAATTTTCCCAGCCTCACTAGCTGCTGCCTGTCTGTCAGGAAGCTGGTGATCCACTGACAGACAGAGGTGGGGACGGACAGCTGCGTCAGTATATTCTGAAGGGTATACGGGATGATGGTGTTAAAAGCGGAGCTGAAGTCTACGAACAGGATCCTCACATAAGCCCCTGGTCTGTCCAGATGCTGCAGGATGAAGTGCAGTCCCATATTGACTGCATCATCCACAGACCTGTTTGATCTGTAGGCAAACTGCAGGGGGTCCAGTGGAGGCTTCAGATAAGCCAAAACCAGTCTTTCAAATGATTTCATGGCCACAGACGCTAGAGCCACAGGTCTGTAGTAATTAAGTCCAGTAATGGTGGGTTTCTTTGGGACGGGGATGATGGTGGAGCGTTTGAAGCATGAGGGGACTTCGCATAGCTCCAGTGATCTGTTGAAGATCTGTGTGAAGATGGGAGCCAGCTGATCAGCACAGGTTTTTAGGCAAGCTGGAGACACACCGTCTGGGCCTGGTGCTTTCCTTCTTTTGTTCTTCCTGAAGACCTGGCGCACGTCATCTTCGCTAATGTGGATTGCAGGTGTGAGGGAGAGGGGGGTTGCTGGAGGTGTGAATGGTTGTGTGGAGAGGTGTTCAGGGCGGGTGTGGGTTGTTTTTTCAAACCTACAGTAAAAGTCATTCAAATCGTCTGCCATTTGTTGATTCTCCAGAGTGCTGGGGGATGGTGTCTTGTAACTGGTGATATCTTTCATACCTTTCCACACTGAAGCAGGATCACTGGAAGAGAATTTGTTCCTTAGCTTGTCAGAATAATTCCGCTTTGCCACTCTGATCTCCTTTTCCAGTGTGTATCTGGCCTGTTTGTACAAGATCATTCGCATCATATGCCAATGTCGGAGATAGTGGAAAGTCCAACGCTATCTGACGACCAATTCATACCTATTTTATGAGGTGGCTAATTTGTATGAATTCGTACGACCTCATTCGTACGATTTTGTACAATTTGTCTAGACCCCAGAGACAGGTAGGTGTAGGTCAATCGTATGAATTAATACGAATTGTTTAACTCGTAAAATACATAGGATTTAGCAAAAATTGAATGAATTCGTACGAATTAGCCAATTAGCCGAATTAGCCTTCAAAGTGATATTTGCCTTTGTAAACACCTCAAATAAAGACTTTTCTGTAATATAACACTGAATGTTATATAAGCACAACCATTCAGCTCAAGCTTTCCCGTAACTCAATCATAGTGCTGCTAGCAATGCCAAGGTCGTGGATTTGATTACCAGGAAAAGCAAGAATTGATGAAATGTAAATGTGTGCTTTCAATGCAATGTAAGTTGCTTTGGATAAAATTTTTCTGTGAATTGCATTATTATAAGTGATTATTCTGTCTTTTCCCCCTGGAAGTTCTGGTGTTTGCTTTCCTATCCACAATGAAGACATAAGTATTTCAAGACAATAGAAGCTTCACCCTGTCTGAAAGATTTTATGGTTGTTGCAGCAGCCTTGTGCAACATTTTTTCCCAATTCTGGCAGTGTTGAACATTTCAGGGAGGTCAGTTGCTTGTCAGCGTGTCTGACTTGACTTTACTAGCAACATTTGTAGCAAATGTCAATTGTGCCAGTCTGTTTGCTGTTCATGATACAAACTCAGATGCTTCTGCTCACTGCCTAGAAAACATTCTGACATGTTTGTGAAATGTTTAAAAGCTACTTAACATTTACTTTCAGGTCTTGTCTTTGAGGAGCAGGATGACTCACAGGTTGATGATTAAGAGTCTTTGGCATCGTTCGAGTTGAATGGGCCTCGTCTAACATTGCAAGAGCCTGATCTCTAAAGTAGGTTCTTTAAATAGGAATCCAGACGTTATGAAATTCCCAAAGGCGTTGAAACGGGAACGCCGCCTCCTTAGTGACCACTGACACTTTTTCTGATGATGACTCGACTCACCTGATGGAAAGAGAGAGATAGAGATAAAAAAGGAAGGTTTGGGGAATTATTCCTCTGTTGGGGTCAAGAGGTTTACAGGTCTAAAATTACTAATCCTACTTATACAGGGCTGTACCAAGTGTTCTGAATATACAGAAATCAAGAAGACATGGAAAAGGACACATTTTCCTTCGAGCAAGTCACTCTTTAGAATTCATTGGGACTTTATGTGTGTGTGTTTGCTGAGACCCAGACAGTGCTGGCATTGTTTGCATTCAATAAAAGGAGTGAATCATCAAGAAAGCATAACAGACCACAAAATACACAAACACACACACACACACACACACACACACACACACACACACACACTCTTAGTCTCTGACTTCATTGCAGTTAAAATGTGAGTCTGATTTCCACTTCCTTTCACATGCTCACTGTGTGTGCGAGAGAAAGAGAGAGCGACAGAGTTTTTAAGGATAGTTCTGCTTGACTGGGTCTGACTAGTCATTCTGTCATCTACTAAACGTAGACAGTAGAACACAGAACACTGTGTCTTTTTGTTTGCATAAGGTACGTACAGAGAGAACAGTTGCGTCATTAACTCACCCATCAATTAGCAGCACCATTACTTCCCACAAGAAAAAATTTATCGCTCAGAAGTTTCTCATGTAACATCAAATATGTTTCATTTGAAGGAATAGTACTAATGAAAATTTGCTGAAATTTTATTGACCCTCAGGCCTACCAAAATGTAGACGAGTTTGTCAGCTGATTTGGAGAAATTTAGCATTAATTGCTCACCAATGGATCCTCTGCAGTGCATGGGTGCCGTCAGAGTGAGAGTCCAAACAGCTGATAAAAAACATTACAATAATCCACAAGTATAATCCACAACACTCCAGACCATCAATTAATGTCTTGTGAAGAGAAAAGCTCTATGTTTGTAATAAACACATCCATCATTAAAATGTTTTCAAACTTAAAACTCTTTTCGGAGTCCATAATATTGCTCTCTCAAGTGAAAAAGTAAAATTGTCTCAATAAGGAGAGAAATATGCAGAGATCAACCATCGTTGACTTGCTAAAACAGTCCAAGACAGCTCTGAACAAATATATGTGTGTGGATTTTGATATGAGAGGACAACAGCGGATGGACTTTTTCTCTGGAGGAAGCATTATTATGGATTATGAACTCCTTTTTTTGTCCAGAAGCAATGGATTAAAGTTAAAACAAATTAGTGATTAGTGATTTATTTCTTACAAACACACAGCTTTTTGGTTCACAAGACATTTATTGATGGACTGGAGTCGATTACTTGTGGATTATTGTGCTGTTTTTATCAGCTGTTCGGGCTCTCATTCTGACGGCACCCATTCACTGCAGAGGATCCATTGGTGACAAAGTGATGTAATGCTAAATTTCTCCAAATCTGATGAAGAAACAAACTCATTTACATCGTGGATGCCCTGAGGGTGAATAAATGTTCATTTCTGGGTGAACTATTCCTTTAAGGAATAGTTCCAAGCAGTAATTGGTCCCCATTGACTTCCATAGTAGGGAAAGAAATACTATGGAAGTCAATGGGATCGACTGTTTGATTACCAGCATTCTTCAAAATATCTTCTTTTATGTTCAACATAAGAAAGAAACTCATACAGGGTTGGAATGACATGAGGGTGAGTAAATGATGAAATTTTCATTTTTGGGTGAACTATCCCTTTGATGTGGCTAGTTTAGCTGAATTATTTTGGTCTGGAAGAATTTGTTAAAAAATGTTTTGGTTTTTATTGAGATCCTTGACTTGTAATTCCAGACTTTGATATCTTGGCAAGTGAGCACATGCAGTATGTGACATTGAGATTTTTTTCTGAAACTCAGAAGATTACCAACGTCTTTTTCTCAGGAGACAAAATCTGAGAAGCAGCTATGGGCTTACTACTTTTGAACCATTATAGAAATGTTATTATTCAGTTGATTTGTACTCCTATTTATTGCATATGGTAAAAAAAAAAGAAAAAAAAGAATGTTTTTATTATTCAAGATATCCATTATTCCATATTTGGCACATTTCTGCTTTTTCTCTTTTTTTCACCACTACTTCTTTACAGACACTTTTTTTCCACTCACACGGTGCTCCATTTATTTCACTTCTAATTTATTTTAACGTGTTTATTGTTCTATGTCTACCTCGTTATAGGCTCTGAATAGGTCTGTTGTATCCAGTTGCTAGAGATTTTGAGCATGTACAGTATATGAGCATGTTTGTACTAGGAAGATTGCGATAAGATAAAAAAAAAAAAAAAAAAAAAGCTGTTTGAGTTTGTTTAGGAATGTAGAAGACCAAAAAATGGAGAGCTAGGGTCTAGACATTCTTGAGCTGGAGCAACGGCAATTTGTCAAACAGGGACCGACAGCATCTGGTTCTCATGGAGAGCAGATTGATGTGGTCTAGCACTTGGACTTATGGGTAATGTAGTCCTTAATGAATTGTATGTTTGGCTGTGAAGAGAAAAATGAGTAAAAGGAAGTCAAAGAATAGTTTCCAAAAGGGGTGAAGTGGGAATGGCGTTAACGTGCCAACTCTGCTCTTTTTTGTTTAGCTGGGCCGAAGAAATGTTCCTCATCAGACTCCTGTTATGTAGAACTAAGTGTAGAGAACAGATCTCTCTCATTTTCAGGGTCTATTTACAATTATTCACTTCATTTGTTTTAATTGTTTGAACTGCTTTGCACATTTTTGTCATGCACGTGATTATTCCTACTATTCCTGTGGTATTTATAATCAGTGAAGATGTTAATGCTATTTGAAATGAGAAAAGTTACATACGTGGCAAACAAAACCTGACTGCATCTTTTATACATCTCAAGTGTGGTTTACGTTCACCTCATTCTTGTTACTCACCCTGTTTTCTGAGAAAATCCAGAGTTTTTAGATTTTGTCTGACTCTCTTTCTATAATTCATACATTTTCGTGAATTCAGTGGTTCTTTTCTGTTTTTGCCTCGTGTCAGTGGCCATGCATGCCTTAGTGCGAGAGAAAGCAGAGAGAGAGGGCTGTTGTATAAATCCAGATCTGGTTTCTGAGACTTCTTTTTTCTGTATGAAACTTTAAAGGGCTTGTTGCATTATTCACCACTTCAACCACAGGACACACACGCACATGCTTACATTGAACCACTGAGAGCCTGCTTCTTCTTCTGCCTTTGTGTGTGTGTGTTTTGGTTCACTGAATGTTATAGGTGATATTTGACTTTAATGGCTGTAGAGGGAGAGCGTGTGGTGATTTAACAGGACTTGAGGGAGTATTTGGCTGAGCTTGGTCAGTGTGCTGGATATCATTATGTACTTCTGGCAAGTAGTTATAATGTTGAATCACACATGACAGTAAAAGATGGTCTTTAGAAATCCACCAGGATATTCACACGTTCACGGTATGTGCTCACACACTGGCACGAGCAAGTGTTATACTGTTACCATTAGTTCAGATCTGAGTCCAGTGAAACTTTACATTCCAGATCTATGCATAACATCATGAAAAAATAATGATTTAGCTTACAGGATGATTCAGGGATATGCTGTTTATTACAGCAATAAACATATATTACTTGGAGAGGTTAAAGAGTAAGTAAACTGAAGAAAAAGCGAGGGAAAGAGTGGGAAATATCTGGCTCTTATTTGAGTGTCACTGTTGGATCAGCAAACACTAGGGCCCAGCTGTACTCCCACATCACTGTGTTAAAACACACAAACACACTGGAAAGAGAGTCCTGCTTGCTTCACTTTAAGAGTTTAATATGTTAAACTGTAAATTTTATACACCCACGTAAAACACAAACTACATATTTACACTTCAACACCAGTTACAATGCAAAGGACAAACAAAACTGTGTTGATACTTCCAGTACTCTTATTTCTAATTTTCATCATTTCTTTTGCAGATGAGCTTGCAAAGTCTGATTTTTCATATTAGGTTGCCTTTTTATTTCATATATTTTTCAGATGTACATGTAAGAGTATTTGTGTCTTTGTACTGTTTCATTCTATGCAAGTTTGGTTTGTTATGATTTCAATTAAATGATGCCGAGTTACACAACTGGGTGCAACGAGCACAAAATCTTTGTGGGTTTTGTGTATGTCTGGGTATGAACTGAGAAACAGAGCAACATTTTTTTTGGTAGACATGACATTCTGTCTCACTCTCTCTCTCTCTCTCTCTCATTTTTAATGTGGTAGAATAATTGAATTATTGAACGCCCCCTGTCTCATTCTCAGCTATTTATAGAGAGATGCCCAAGGCAGAATTTTGTATCCAACTATTGTGCTAATGGTAAGCTAACAAGTCATGTCATAATTGCTGCTGTACTGAACATTTTAAACTGGTGTGACTGTACTTTATATTCGTGATTATGTTTTCCCCGCTGGTTTAATATTGCATTTGCTGCACTGCAAATCACTGCAGTTTTTAAACTGGTATACTCGCAGCACATGTTTTACACTGCTTCGCACAACTGGAAAAAGATTCTGGCAGTAGGTTTGTTGAGGAAAACAAGTCTAATACAGCAGATAAATGCAAGAAACATTTGTGGTTAATGTTTTTGTTCGGAAAGTCCTCAGGTTTTGATTACAGACATTAGAAATGGCTGCTGCGATACAGAACTCTGATGGTGAATCTTACATGCCAGGGTTTTTCGCACAGATGAACAGCGCGAAGGAATTCTGTGTGGGCGTCATATGGTTTGCTGGTTGTCATGCTTCCTGTTGGAGCTGTTGCTGTGGCAGCAGAGCTTTCCCAGGCGATTTGGCAGGCATCTCTGTGCCCGACCGATCGATTGGTGGAAAAGTGTCAGCCTGCAGGCTTTTACTGATGATGTCATCATTATTGATCTGTCCGTGGGCTGAAATGAAACTAAATAGAAACCGCTTCCTTTCTTCTTATGCATGTGAATGCAATCACTGCAGAGAGCGCTGAGCGAGGCAGCACAATGTTGTTTATGAACTGAAGTAGTTTATTCAGCTTTTGATGCTTTGTGTGTGTGTGTACGTGTGCTTGCACAGTAAACAATATTAATAACTAAAATACTTAACTAAAAAAATGATATAGAGAATCTAGCCTATTTTATATTCAACAATACATACTTTTGTTATGTTGTTAAACTGCTTCCATAAGGAAAAATCTATTTGTAAGTCCCTGAATGATGCATCATTGATTATATTTTGTCAATAGAGTTTTTTCTTATTATTTATTACTATTTGCTATTTACAAAAGGGTGTTTTGTTGTTTAGTTACACTGTGCACATATTATGTACATATTGCATGCATGTTTTCCCAAGGCCATTTTCTCTAGGGTTTGTTAAAAATAAATAAATAAATAAAACACACACACACACACACACACACACACACACACACTCAAGATTCCAATTTTGTTCCTAATTGTCATTATTTTCTTATATATAGATTTTTTTGTATCATTTCTTTCTATCAGCTAAGCATCTGGTTAAAAAAAAGAAACTTGCAAGTCACTCTAAATAAAGACTTTAAGCACTGTATACACTAAGATCCTCCCTGCTTTACTCCATCCTCCTCTTTCTCGTATTCTTGCCTCCTTTTTTTTTTTTACCTGCTGCTCCCCTGGTATTAGTACAGTATCTTTATTAGGGCACAAAGATATCTTTGTGCTCCAAGCAGCCAGAAAGTGCTCAGAGTTTCGGCATCAAGTTCCCTCATCAGCGAAGAACAACAAGGGCACATAGAACGGATTATACTTCTTGCTCTCCTCCAATACCATAGGTGCAGACAGAAAGAGAGAGAGAGAGAGCAGGGAGGGAAGACAGGTGTGCTCAGTCTGTAATAAACTCAGTATTATAGGATCACAGTAAGACAGGAATGGATTACGTCTGTTGTCATTAGTATTAACATCATTGCTTGTGTCTTAAATAAACACCAAGTCGCTGAAGGAGCTTTTGGGACTGTTCCTCAAACTTCAAGACGTGGTTTCTACATTCTTCCTAGTAAGGACTTCTGAAATCTACCTTTTCTGTCATGGCTATAAATTTTGCCTCTGGAAGCTCTCTTTATCTGTCACTCGCTGCCCTTTTCTCTCTCTCTCTTTTCCTCAGAACCAATCCGTTGTTAGCGGGAGGAGTCCCACCAGTGGACCTGAGGGACGGATAGCGGTGTTTCACGAGTTCGGCGGAGCGTTTGACGACTCCGAAGGTCCGAGGTCCGGTGGGGGGGCTTATCGGGAGTGTCGTCTCCGGTACAAGCGAGCGACATGCTCCCGCCTCAGAGAATCGCGGGCCGAGAGCGGAGAGCGATTCACTGGCGGACCGCATCACCGTGGACCACGTAAGTCAACTCTGAATTCACAATATAGATGCTTCAGTATTAGTTTTCCCTCAAAAAGACTCTTACTTACCGTCTTCGTCGTAGAAAATTGTGAGTTTAAGTGACATTTAAACGACCGTGTCGTCTGGGAAAGCGACAGTGTTGTTCCCGCTGGATGCGCGAGCCGCGCTGGATCAATAACGGTCGCTTTCCGGTCTCATTCAGATAGTCCGGTTTTGTTTTATTTCTCACTTACTAACACTTAATATACACAGTTCCCACATTCGCGGAAAATATCAGTGTTATTTTATGTCATAGATATTGAATATACGGTTTCTAGTTTAATTTTCTGTAATGTATCTAAGACATTTATGTTTGTGAATAGGCTACAGTTTTAATAAAAAGTTTTTGTATAGGCTGCCTAATGCTTTCCCATATCAAAACCAGATTTCAGTTCTGTTATAGATTTGCAGTCTATTCATTTATGTCTGCTTGAGAGAAAACAGTTCAACTTCATTGGGTCAGTCTTTACATTAAAGAGATCGTGTTACTCTTAGTTTACATTAGCAAGTACATTATACACTTTAAAATTTCAAAAGATACCTGAGACACCATTTGTACTTTGTCAGATCACCCAACCCTCTGGAGAACATCTATAGAAACCCTTTCAGGAAGGGTAGTTCTCTGAGGAACTTGGATGATAAAACTCCTGATAGAAATCTGTGTCAATGGTTGCTCCAATATCCTCTTGATAAAGGAAAGATTTTGAGGCACTTGAAACAGGTATTGAAGTTCCACTGCTAAACAATAGGCTAGTATAAAAAAAAGGTGCTTGGAGGTTCACCAGAAATCTCACATTACTTGAGTGAATTGCCTAATTACTTAAAGTAACATGGAAACTGTAATGTAAAGTGTTAAATTTCATTGTTTACTGTTTATTTATTTATGATATCCAATACTCCATTGTGCATTTAAGCTAAAGCAATGTTTCATATGCATGTAAAGGCTTTGAAGCAACAGGCTGCAGCCAGATGTTTGTGTTAGATACTGAAGCTGGTTGTGGTCAATGGATGCATAATGTCATACTGTGAATTCACCCTCTAATTCACTTAAAGAATTAAATCCTTTTATGGAGAACTGGCATGCATATGTGTTTTGTGTGCATATGTGTTATAAATGTGACAAGAGAAGTGGTTGAACTCCCTATTCCAGATGTTTCTGCAGCCTGAGGGAACGCACAAAGTTTTGTTTTTTCAAAAATGTTTTCCTCATGTCTGCATGTTTCTTTCTGTGTGACCACAGCCTTCACCAAATCATTGTTTGCAGAATGAGCGGGGGAAAAAGACATAATTACTATGCATTGTGGTGTACAGTTCAAAACATATTCAGCACTTGTAGGTATGTAATTTGTTTAAAATGTGACAATACTAAGTCTTTATATGCCCTCAAATTCTTATAAAACGTTTTAACAAAGCACTTGTTCATGAATTCATATATTTTTTAGAGAGATAAATACAGGCTGTTCTCATTAAAAGAGTTCAAGCATGCCAGAAAATTGTTTAAAGATGTTAACCTCACTCCTTTATTCGTCTTTTGGTGAATTAAATGCAGACTCAATTTCATGCAAGTCAATATGGTTCTTATAAAGCATTGTTTCACAAGAAAATATGTTTAGCTTTGTAACCTTGACTGTGTTCATCATGAAATGCACTTGTGGATGCTTAAACAGGATCCCATTTAGACAACACAATTTAATTTAAACCCACACATACTTTAAACTGGATCTCTTGTGCTTTGTGTCGAAGACACAAAGTAAATTAGGCAAAGAGGTAGTCATTTGCAACAAGCCATATGAAGTAAATCATATTTTAGAATATGTAAATGAAGCTGTCAAATTCTGTTAACACACTATGAGTAAAGCTTTCTGTTGCCTGATTATGATTTGTGCTGTCTTTTTTGAATTGACTTGAGCAGTTTTGCTAAAGATTTTGAAATTCAGGACTGTTGTTTCAGCACTAGTGGTTTCCTTGGTCTGAAGCAAAACATTCTATGTGTGTGTGTGACTGGATGAAAGTGCGGTCCTTGACAGCCGCAAGTCTAATTTTAACCCGGTAGATGACTGTCTGTAATTCATTTATGCTGATCTGTAACATGACTCAAACCAAGCGATATATGCTGTGGCCAAATAAAAACACAAGAGTGAGAGAAAAAGAGGAGGAGAGAATTACACAGCTTAAACTAGTGCCCTCTTTTCTCATTTTGCAACCAGCAAACTGAATTGCAATGGAAATCAAATACTCATTAAGTCTCTTACTTGCAAGGTGAAACCCTGGTAAAGGAGCAACCAGTGGGACACAAACATCAAAAACAACCTGCTCACTTTTGATATGTAAAGAATGTATATGTATGCGTATATATAGCATAACAGTCTATTTATTGTGTGTGTGTGTGTGTGTATATAAATAATATTATTTATTTTGTTTTATTTATTTATTTATTTATTTATTTATTTTATCTTAATTCAACTTTTAGATACTCTTTGGTCTATCAAAATAAGGCTGCATTTATTTGATCAAAAATACAGTAAAAACTATATTTCGATATAATGAAGTTTGTTCCTGTGATGCAAAGCTGAATTTTCAGCATCATTACTCCAGTCTTTAGTGTCACATGATTCTGCAGAAATCATTCTAATATGCTGATTTGCTGCTCAAGATTTCTTTTCATTATTAGTGTTGAAATAGTTGCACTGCTTAACATTTTTGTGGAAACCATAATGCATTTTTTTTCAAGATTCTTTAAATAACTTTACTTTCACTTTTGATCAATTTAATGCATCCTTGCTAAATAAAAGTATTACTTTCTCTCTCTCTCTCTCTCTCTCTCTCTCTCTTTATTTCCTTTTCGTGATATTGCTGGGCCATAAGACAATTAGTGCACCTGTTTTCAACAGAGACTCTTTATTAACTTGCCATTTAGATGCTCTTTACTCAAAGTGTTATGGTACACTAAATGCTGAGAAACTCCTTTGTCACTGATCCTTGAGATAAATGCCACACTCAAAGGCACACTTGTTATATGGTTCTTAATAACAGGGATTACTGATGCCTTCACAATGGTCAAGTAGTCACCAAATAATCTCCCACGCTTCTTATATTCTCACATTTACACTTGACCTTATTGTCTGTTCAGCTAGGATGTATATGCACATATATCACTTACATTCACTTTGTTGTTGCTCTTTTGTTGTTGAAGCTGTGCTTCTTTCTGAACTGTATATGTTCACAGGTGCGTGAGAGTGGCGTGTTGCAGTCGCCTGCGCTTTATGTGGTTCGCGCTGATGGTCCTGACGGTCCTCTGCGTGGCGCTGCAGATGCTGGGAGTTGTCCGACAGGCCAGGTTAAACATGTTTTACAAAAAATGCATGGTGACTTATTATTGTTTGCATTAGATGATTTCCATTAAGGGCAGTAGAAATACGTTGACAAAATTACAAACTTTCTATAAACGTTTATATTATATTATATTATATTATATTATATTATATTATATTATATTATATTAACATAGAGCGAGAGAGTTTTTAACAGCTTGCATTAGACAATATTTCCATTAAAGGCAAAGGGAAAAAGTAATAGAATAGAATATATTAAATAGAATATATATATATATATGTATATATATATATATTGTATAGTGTGTGTGTGTGTGTGTGTGTGTGTGTGTATGCACACAAGCTTATTATAAACATATAATAAGAATGATAAGCATGTGTATTATATTATATTATAAAAAACAGAATTTCAAATCAGATTTGTGTTGGTTCCATAAGGGTCAGAATCTAAAATGTACTGTCTCTTTCTCTCTCTCTCAGGAGCGCCAAGGTTTTGAAACTTGTGAGTGAGCAGCTGGTCAGAATGCCTGCAGAGATCCATAGGCCCATAAAGCGCAAAGACTGGGAAAACCTTTGGTCTGTCTCAGCAGCCATTGCTGAGGAACCATTAGACCAGCGTCCTTTCATACAGAGAAGAGATGAGAGCGAAAACCCTCGTTCAGAAGAGAGAAGGGACCAAGTTTTGGAGGATGCAAGAAAACAGCTTACTAGCACTACCAAAGCAGCTCCACCAATAGAGGCGAGTAAACTCTGGCTTGGCCAAGAATTTCCAAACCAGCCACAGAGGACAGCTTTCCCCAAAAGGACCCCAGAAATTCAAAAACCACCACACCCTGATGACAATAATGATAAATATACAGTAAAATCACAAGCTGACAACACTGTCATGTGTCAGCCCAAAAGCCACATCGTCTTCCTCAAGACACACAAGACTGCCAGCAGCACTATTCTGAACATTCTCTATCGTTATGGGGAAAGCCATAACCTGACCTTTGCCTTGCCGCTGAACATGCACAGCCAGTTATTTTACCCAGCATTCTTTGCAGCACACTTTGTGGAGGGTGTCAGGACTCGCAGCGTGAAGGAGTTCCACATCTTGTGCAATCATATGAGATTCAGCTCACAAGAGGTCAGTCCGAGAGCACAGTAACCGTACTATTGGACCAAAGCATGCATCCGGAAGTAGTTGTTTTGCAGGATTGGATGAATAATAGAATATTCATGACATTAAATCAAGACACTACAGGCAAAAACATGCACATTTTCATGCACTGGTCAATTTTTAGATTTTGGGCTTAAAGCTATGAAAAAGCTAGTTCTTTCAGACTAGTGGAGAGAAAACATCCAAAATACACATTTAAGGCTTTATTTTGTTACACTTTATCTATTTGTGTCTGTAGATTTCAATTACAATACATATCTTTAAAGGCCATTTTCTCAAAATGAGTTTTTCTCATGCACTAAGCCAGAAATCTCTTACACCAAACCTATTTTATTCCTATCTATATTGTATTTGATCTATAAGGTTTGTTGTTCATATATCATTCGCCTGATTTAAATTACATTTTAGTCCTACAACCTTAGTGAAAACTTTTTTTCCTGGTTGTTAGGAAATTGTATTTTGTGATGTATAATGTGATAAAAAGAGATATCCCAAATTACCTCTATAAAAACCTTAATCTCTAATATGTCACCAATATGAAACAAGAAATTGCCTAGCTTTATACAATTTTCAGATTTCTCTTCTGCAAAGGTATGCAAATGAATTTAATTATATAATGCCTCATTTGCATATTTAAACAACGTTTCAGAAAACTTGTAATACAAAACAGTTGTCTTAATGTACTGTGATTAATCAACTGGGGAATATGGTGATGTCCATTAGTTATTTTTTTTTTTACCATATTCACCTATAAAGAGTAAATAGTAAAGAGTTTCAACAGAAGCCCTTAAAAGCCAGGGATTGAAAAAAAATAATTATAATAAATATTAAATAATAAATAAGAGTATAATAAATAAAGAGAATATAGTCATTATTTATTATTTGGAGTCTGTCTTTTTCCAGCATAAAAAAAAAAAAACTTATGCAGTGCATTAAGACATGGTAAGTGTTTTTGATTAAAGGATAGCATTATAAGAGGTTTTTTTATCCAATAGATGCATGAGAACAGATAGACTCCAAATAAAAGGAAATGCTTTCTCTTGTTTATTTTTATTTCATTTTTTTATTTGTAATTTATTTATTATTCTTTATTTATAATGTTACATTTATTTGCCCTTATATTTAACTGCATATACCATTAAGCACCTTTGAGGCGAATATGTTTGCAATTTTATCAAGATTGTGGTGTGAAAGCAATCTTAGATATGCGTAGACCACTTAGCAAGCACATAAATCATTTGATACAACTGACTATTTTCATTTTCAAGAGGAAGATGAAGCACCCAGTGCTAGATGGAAGTAGGCAGGTGCAGATCTGAATGATTTAGAAGACATTTGCACTGATTGCGTGTAGATTGCATTCTGGGATGGAACTTCAGTTGAGCGGGATGTGTTTATGACTCTGAAACAAAGAGCAAGAGGTCAAAATATCATCAGCTTGTTCTTAAACAGTGATGGAAATCTTAATAAAAGATTTTATTCGTAAGTTCATACTGTCTTTTCTGACTTGCAGGTGAGGAAAGTGATGCCTAAAGACACATTCTACTTTTCCATTCTTCGGAATCCAGTGGCGATGATGGAATCCCTGTTTGTTTACTACAAAGCGATCCCAGCTTTCCGTGCTGTCAAAAGCCTTGAGGAGTTTCTGATTCAGGGTGGGCGGAGCTACAATGCCTCTGTGCCTAATAACCACTATGCACGTAACATTTTGACCTTTGACTTTGGTCTGGATAACACAGCACCTGAGAGCGACACCGAGCTGGACAGACGTAGCGCCGAGGTCATCGCCGCTGTGGAACGTGACTTTCCGCTGATCCTCATCTCGGAGTATTTTGATGAATCGCTGGTGCTTCTAAAACACGCCCTCTGCTGGTCACTGGATGATGTTTCGTCTTTCCGACTCAACAGTCGCAGTGAACACTCTCGCAGGCCCTTGAGCGCTGAGACCGTAGAGCGGGTAAAAGAGTGGATTTCACTAGACTGGCGATTGTACCAGCACTTTAATGCCACTTTCTGGACGCGCATAGACTCCATGCTCGGGCGGGCGAAGCTCAAACAGGAAGTTGAACTTCTGAGGGCAAAGAGGAGGAATCTTGAGCAAATGTGTCTTCAGGAAGGAGGGGCAGTAGATCCTGCGCAGGTCCAGGATTCATCACTGAAGCCGTTTCAGTATGGCACAGCAGTTATTCAAGGTTATAACCTCCGCCTGGGGTTAAATAATGACACTCGTCAGCTTTGTCAGAGGTTGATTACACCTGAACTACAGTACACCTCAGCTTTGTACACCAAACAGTTCCCTCAGCTGGCAGCCGCGCGTGCCGCTGCTGCGAAAAAGATTGCGGCTTCCAGAAACACTGCAACTCACAGAGCTGTTAAGCGCAATATTGAGACAAATGTTCACACAGCAATGTCGAACAATACCTCACATAACAATACAAATAAAGCCATTGTGGATGAACATAGCTTACACATTTTAGCTAACTCTGTTGTTCATAATGAGAGACAAAATCATTTTGATGTAACAAGACAGAATAAAGAAGTAAAAAGAAACTCACATAAACATACCACACAAAAACACTTTATAAACTCAAACATACATAAGGAACCACAAGAACCTGGTTTATTGAGATGAATTCATCAATTAGAACTCATAACAGAAATAGTTAATTAAGGAGCAGTCAGAAATGAATGCATTAAGAAGATCTGGCAAAAAAATCTCTGCTGTCCAATGTAAAATGTGTGAAGCACAGCTCATATAAAAGTCCATTTTGCTACAGCAAAAGATATCATATTTTGCCTGAATTGCAAATTTTAGTTTGCTGTCTGGGTTGAATATGATGCAACAAAAACAAATGACACTTGTGAGCTGATTCTTATTGTGAATCAAAAATGTACGGCGCAACAAAATTGACTCTTATGATGAGGTGGTTATTTTTTTATTGAATCAAATGCATATATTGAGGCTAGTTTAATCCAATTAACGAAGAAATGACTCTTATGAGCTGGATCTTTTTAGTGAATCACAAACATACAGCGTGACTGTAGTCTGATTATTGAACAAAGGACTTTTATGAGCAGGTGCAGTTTAGCGAATCAAAAACATACAGCCCAACTAGAGTCACTGAAGAATGAACCGGTTCTTTTAATGAATCGTCAGTATCATTAATGATGTCCATATGACAGCGTTTTGTTTAAGATACAGTCTACAGTTTTTTTTTTCTTTTGAAATAGGCTTAATTAAACAATATTCGTTGGGAATGGTAGCCTGTTATCTAAGTTTTGATTAAAATTTTTGTCTCTGCATACGACGTCTATTCATGTGTTTCTGCTTTACCCTCCAGCAAAACCAATGATACCCGATGTACCGGATAATTTTGGCTCTTAAAATATCACAGGCTATGATTATATGGTGTGAGACAATAATAATCAAGTGTGATTCATGTCTCGTTCACCTTGTTTGCACTTTCTGTTCGGACATAAATCATCTCATTTTTGTTTTTTGGAAAATGTGAAGCTTTCTGCTCAATATGGCTAAGCTATTTCTCTAAAACCAATGGTTCGAGTTTCCAATGTGAGTCAGAGGTTTATATAACATGGATAAAGTGTGTGTTTGGCCTCTGCAAAAGTACAGATTCAGCTCAACTATGTTTTTGTTATAATGCTAATTGGAAATTGACCTATACAGCAGTATTGTGAATAACTTGGAGAATAGGCATACACTTTGTAAATCCAGCTATTTATTTTTCGAAATTGATTTGTTGTTAAATGTCACTGGAAGAAAGTGGAAAATATGTCACTGGCATTTTCAGACACATGAATCAGAGCCTAATGCAAAATGCACTGAACGGACCTATTAGATTTTTTTGTGCTATTGCTGACATTCCAGTCTTAAAAGTATTCAGACACTAAGGACACAAACTTAAAGTTTGCTAGTGCCGTGGCATAGTTGGGCACAGGACAATAAGAGCTGTTGGCTCAGGTTTGAGTCTGACCTGGTTCATGTCCTGATCCCATTTTATCTTTCCTATCTGCATTCTGCTGTCCTATAAATAACAAAAAAACGCTAAAATAAAATGATATATAAACAGAACGTATGAACTTCATTGCATTAGATAAAAATATCAAACCAGGTGAAATCAACAAACAAAACATATTGGAATTTTCTCAGAATTAACTGATGTTAATGTGATGTTTATGAAGTCAGGTTTACACTTTAGATCAATCACATGTAGTTCATTATGAACATGATCCAAGTCTAAAATTCCAAATAATTTGTTTTTATTGGTTAATTTGACCATTTCAAGTCTATAAATGTCATTTCATACATTAATTTAATTGAATCTTTTAAATGAACACTGCTTGGTTTGGTATTTTATTATGTAACACACTGTCAAGTGTGGTGTAAGTGTTCAAGTATTTAATGGAGACTTTGTTTCTCACAAGTGGAACCCTAATTAATGCAAACGTTCTGTATTATGATGGATTTCATTCAGTGTCCATCTACAAAACCAGTCTGGAAATCCAATGCATTATTGAGGCCAATTTGAATGAAGAACGCAGTCCATCTCAATGACGAAAGCAGACTTATGCTAAGGGCTAATGCTGATTGCCAAGTTTTACCAGCCTTACTAAGACTCTGAAGAACCTGGACCTGGACCTTGATCATTACCCAGAATGACTTTCCAGCCTTCATAAAAGATCCTCTGAACCAAAGTCTCAGCGCTTTAATCTAAAGTTCGCTTTAATGCTGGAGAGCAATATACTGTATATATGCCGCACCTTATTTCAAGTCTCTGAAAGCTACAGTATATTTGCAACTATTTCATATTTATTAATAAAAGATGATTCTCTGGTGATGGTTGTCTTCTTTGTATAAAACATGCATGAAACCTGCTTTGTGCCCTGAGGTCAAATATTTTCTAGTGGAATGAGTTTTGTGGCATAAGTTAAGAATCAAACCAACAGTCTTGTGTAACAGTGGATTTCTCACACACCCAAAAGCCAAAGAGCAGAGGAGCTGCTGCTGTGTTTGAAGGTTAGCGCTAACTAAGATGTTTTTCATCAGTGTTGTTAAAAGAATGTATTTAGACAGACATGAAAGACTTTTTAATCTTCTTGGAATTTAATATGGAGATCTGAGTTCATCACCTGTAACCAAACACATTTCCAAGCTTGTGTATTATAATGTGCATGTGTTGAAGTTACTGTGAAATATTTTAATATTAATCATCCATCCATGCGTCTATGTGGTTGTGCATGTGATAAGATTGAAAATAATAAAATAAAACGAAATAAAATAAAATAATAGATCACCTATAATAAATAATAAATTATTATTTATTTATTTACCGTATACATGATAAAATTACACTCTATTCGTTCAATAACCACACATCAAAATGATAGGTGAACTTTTATTTTGTGTTTGACGGTGTTTGCAGCGATGCTTGTCTCCACACTTTAAGATGAGTTTGAAAACCTCTTTAAAACAAAATAAAACAAAACAAAACAAAACTATAAAATAAAATAATAAAATAAAATAACAAAAATATATTAATATATAATCAATTATTATTATTAGGCTATTATTATTATTATTATTATTATTATTATTTTACTGTATACATGATAAAATTGCATTCGATTTGTTCAGTAACCACGCATCAAAATGATAGGTGAACCTTTATTTTGTGTTTGAGGGTGTTTGTGGCAATAATTGTCTCCTACATAAAATAATAAAATAAAATAAAAATAAAACAGCAACAACTTCAGTGATAATAATAATAATAATA
Source organism: Tor tambroides (assembly GCA_021397915.2). NCBI lineage: Eukaryota > Metazoa > Chordata > Actinopteri > Cypriniformes > Cyprinidae > Tor > Tor tambroides. The sequence continues at coordinate 2,056 of JAFVLL020041295.1, read as the reverse complement.
ATAATAATAATAATATTAATAATAATAAAACACTGTTAAACACTGTTTACATGATAAAAACTGCATTCCATCTGTTTAATAACCATGGATAAGTGAAACAACTTTTATTTTGTGTTTGAGGGTGGTTGTGGCAGTAGGCCTCCTACAGCCTAAAAAAAATAAAATAATAAAACAACAACGACAACTTTAGTAACAATAATAATAAATCTATTATAATAAATTATGCATACTAAATTTATTATTATTATTATCATTAGTTTTTTAAACACCGTTTACATGATAAAAAACTGCATTCCATCTGTTTAATAACCATGCATAAGTGAAACAACTTTTATTTTGTGTTTGAGGGTGTTTGTGTCGATGACTGTCGTCCTCTTGTGGAGACATTTGAAAGTACTTTAGCACGCTGAGCTTCAGCTGAAGCTGCTGCAGGCTCGTGGCTTCTCTCCAAGCAACTTAACAGCTGAGGATGTCTTTTCAGCTTTGCATCTACAGATCCAGTTGGAGATGAATCAGTTGGACTGGTGCTGGTGAGTAACTTACCAGATATTACACGGCTGCTCAGCAAAAATGGAAATAGTTGTACAAAAAGTAGGCTAGTTACCACAAAATTATTATGAGGAAAACCATACAGACTCTCAGGCCAGTTAGAATCAGAAAAGCATTCACCATATTATCTCACAACGATTTATTAACTTTTTTTGACTTAATAATTAAGTTTGATGCGGAAATTCAGAATATAGAGTTCCAAAAGTGTAAACAGAAACCTATTGTGTTTCCCGCCAAATTGTTAAAATTAATGAGGCAATTGACAACCCTTCAAACATCGTAAGCTGTCAAAACGCCATTTAGTTTGTTTACTTTTTATATTGACTGTGATTGACAACACCAAATTATCTCAGTTTTGTCATATTGATAACTATGTTAGCAATGGTATTTTGTTGAAAACTACTAAGCTAAAAAAAAAGTGGGTTGTCTTGTCTGTTTTGGGATTTATAATGTAATATGAACTTTTCAGACAGCATTTTTCACACGCCTACTGTTTAATCTTTGCTTTCATTTTATGTGAAATTCTTTCATGTTTCTGCTTTTGATCATTCCACAATCGACAAAGAAGAGCAGAACTGATTATGTATATTCAAAGGAAAGGTGAGGCTGATGTTGTAATGATTGCCATGATAATGCCTCAGGATTGTGGATCTTTTGGAGCGTAATGTGGGTTGAAAACGCCTCTATCCTTAGAGGTTTCTGTCTTTTAGGTGTGTTGCATTTGAAAGAATGTTGCCTGATGTAATTTTGACTTTATTTGCACTGGAGCTTTGTTGTGACTGAATCTGTGCTGTGCCTGGAGAAGAAAATTAAGTATTGTGGATCAAATAAAAAATAAAGAAAGACTAGAAAGTTGGAGAGGGTTTAAGAGAGACATATTTGAAAACTTTTCTCTTTTATTTGTCATAATTACAAGCAGACCAAAGTTTCACCCTCCCACAGCGTCTCCAGCATCCTCAGACATGGACTGAAAGCAGCAGCCGTTCTGAAACACCCACACCATCTGCAGTAATACAGTCATTAGTGTCAGAGTTTCAGCGTGAATCATGAGACCTGAAAAGCATATGCATTCACATTATTCTGACTGACAGTCCAGCAACGAAACAATCCACAAGTTACGATTCACTGTCACATTGTTCTGAAAGTATAACCATAATAGTTAAGCATGGTGTTGACAGTATGAGACTGGAGTGATTCAGTCATTACCGACCTGTGCAAAGTTATAATCCAGAGCTATTGTCCACCTACAAATTTTGATTTTGTCATACTCAATATCGCACAATAAAGCAGCATTTAATTAGTCCATTTGACCTGTGTGCTATATTTCTTCTGAAGCCGCTTAATAGCTTTTTGTTATTCAACTAAACTGTAGCCTTCAACATTAAAATACAGTATGGAGCAAATTATGACAGAATTTAGTTGGATTTAGGCCCTGCCGGTGTTGTGCCGAAATCGGTGACCTAGAGAAATCTGTGACTAGAGGTCGCTGTTTCGTAAAATTTTGCTC
>JAFVLL020041292.1:0-20821 GCA_021397915.2 Tor tambroides | reverse complement strand
TTTAAAGTTGTCCAAATGAAGTTCTTAGCAATGCATGTTACTAATCAAAAATGAAGTTTTGATATATTTACGGTAGGAAATTTACAAAATATCTTCATGGAACATGATCTTTAGTTAATATCCTAATGATTTTTGGCATAAAAGAAAAATCAATAATTTTGACCCATGCAATGTATTTTTGGCTATTGCTACAAATATACCCCAGCGACTTAAGACTGGTTTTGTGGTCCAGGGTCACATATTTTATTATGATTATATTTACTCTAATTATGAGCGTAACCTCATTAGCATAATCACAGTGTTCTGTTCAATTACTGTACTAGCTAAAAATCACATTAGGGTGCAAGTAATGTTTTATCAGTCCTATTAGATCAGATTTGAAATCAGGACTGGGTGCAGAAGCAAAAACTCAACTCACATTCAAAAACAAACAAAGCTCCTGATTGGTCAGGTCATCATGAGATCTCAGGTTGCCTAACAACACAATCAGAATCGGGGGAGGGCCTCTGGGAACACATTTTGTGGATGGAAGGAAATACTTGGAATTTTGCCACGAAAAATAAACAAGGAGAAAGAGAGGGAGAGAAAGAGAGAGAGAGCTGATAAAGGTATAAAGAAAGTACAGTGCATTATCAGTCATAAGATCTGGCGGCAAGGAACGCAGCCTTCAGGAACAAACTACAAGGAAGTCACCTACAACTGCACCCTCATAGTTTGCAACTTTCAGTTGTAAAATATATAAACTTAAAATACAAAATTAAACTTTTAAAAACCCTGGTGTCTAGAGTCTCATGGTGTTAACAAGGTAAACTGCACTATTACTATTCATACTTAGGGGAAGCAAATACTCAGAACCCCCTAGTAACGGCATAGCAACCACCAATCAAAAATTAAACCAAACCAAAACCTAGCTGTAGTGTGTTTTGTAGAATAACACGTGCAGATATTTAGAACCTATGGAAAAATTTTTGAAAAAGATAATTACAACTTTTTTACTTTTCTGACTTTTTTCCCCTCACAATTGCAAGTTTTAATCTCACAATTCTGATTTTATTTGCAATTGGGAGCTTATATCATGCAATTCTGAGAAAAAAGTCAGAATTGTGAGATTAAAAATTCACAATTACCTTCTTTAATTTTTTATTCAGTGGTGGAAATGGGCTTCCACAAGAACCAAATGCAGCCAGACGTGGATGAAACGTGTTTGATAAGAACAAAAAGTCTGGGTGACCAAACAGGATGTGTTTTTGAGGGCTGGAGAGTGTGCTGTCAAAATCAACAGGATATGGGTCTGTTTGGGTGCTGAAGATAACGGTGAATGAACATGTCTGGTGTGTTTGTGTGCAACCTTTTATATATCGATGAAAGTGCACATAATTTGAGAGCAATAATTCAATCAGACAATAATAAATTCACTGTCAGCAAAAAATAAAAAATCACATATGAACATACAAAACAAACATGAACAAATAAGAACAGTTTGGAATAATTAATATTTGTAAATGTTCATGCTCACCAGGGCTGCATTTATTTGGTCAAAAAATACAGTAAAAACAGTAATATTGTGAAATATTATTCCAATTTAAAATAACAGTTTTCTTTTTGAGTATATTTTAAAATGTAATTGATTCTTGCGATGAAAAGCTGAATTTTCAGCATCATTACTCCAGTCTTCAGTGTCACATGATCCTTCAGAAATCATTCTAATATGCTGATTTGATGCTCAATTATTACTGCTCACTTGTTGATAATGAATAATATGACGATAAAGGCCTAAGTTAATTCTAAATTAATCTACTGTCACTTTTGATCAATTTAATGGGTCATTGCAGAATAAAATTATTGATTTCTTTTTCAGTAATCAGTAATAGTGATGTTTGCATTTGCATGGATTCATTAATAATAAATAACATTCCAGTTTTTAAACTAATAAAACAAAAAAATGCAGAAAGACAGAGAGGAAGGAACCTAATGCATCATGGGAAGAAAAACAGCAGAGGAAGGATGTGATAAGACGGAGAGATAGTAAATAGCTAAGTTCTAGTAGTCACTCTTTTTCTTTGTGTCAGCGTGATTTCTGATTGGCTGATTTTTTGCAGTGTGGGCGGTCCTTGTGAGTGGGTGAGAGCGAGCCGTTGCTAGTATGAGGAAATGAGCTTTGGCTGTGATAAAAAAAAAAAAAGGGGGAGCGTTGCCATGGTAACCCGGTGGGCCGTGTGCACAAAACATTTTGCAGCAAATGGAGGGGGTTAAAAAGGGGTCGGATTTCAAAGCATCTAAACTTCCATCTTGAGTTGCGTCTGATGCATTATCTGTGCGCGTTTGCTTTCATAAAATGTGTATTCAAAGCAGCTCTGTCATCAAAGGAGACACAAATCCTTCAAGCGTTAAGATTCCTTTTTATTCCTTTTATTCCTTTAAAAAAAAAAAAAAAAAAAAAAAAAAAGATTCCTTTTTATCCTCTATCGAATTATTACAATAAACAGAATACTTAGCAGAGACTGAGCACAGAAACAAATATGCATAATAAAATAATATCTAAATTAGGCCTGTGTGATGGCCAATGCATCTTCGTACTCTCCAGCATACTGTGCTTCTAAAATGAAAGATTACATTAAATATAAGCAATAATGATTAAAAATAAGTAATTAAAATGCTGCATTATTTATTTTAATTAAATTATGTATCAGACAGGCTATTCTTTGATTCTGATTGGTCAATGGCATTCCGTTTAAATTAAGTAGCTACTTAAAATGGTACGTATCTCATGTAGAAATGGTTATATATAAGCAATAAATCATTTGAGTGCTGCATTGTGGATTATAAACTTTACTAAGACTGTGTCTCAAACATGACCCTTTGACTTTATCCACAATATAACATGACCTCAAGTGCCTTATTGCTGAAATCATGCACAGTTGGTCTAAATATAGTAACTGAGATCTCCAAAACAGATTTGCTAAAGTGATTAGATGTCTGATAAAAAAAAAGTTAAAAACACAATATCTCTAAATTGCTGTTTTGCCAAACGTTTATTGCCGTGATTCTGAAGCAGAACTGTCCTTAATAGAAACAAAGAAAGAATAAAGAAAACAAAGAACTGTGGTACTGAATCAAATGAACTGATATTTGATATTAGCCTATATGAGAAGAGATCTTGGGACTTCTGAGTCGCTAACATGGCTAAATGCTGCCCTCTTCTGTTTGTTATTAGGAAATATTTACAAAATCAAATTCTGTCATTTACTCACCCTGCCAAGGCAACGGATCTCATTTTCATTGAGTTTAAACTGTTGTTCTTTGAGTTGTCATACTTTTAGCACATAGATTAATCTTAGTCAGTGAATCTGGCTCCGCCCTGATAAAAGCAGAAAGATTCAATTTTCAATGAGAGAGACTGTCGGTGCACTTTTTGTAGATCTGTCTCATCTGATAATAATTCACATATTTACAATATTACCCTGAAATCCATAACCTCAGGCAAACGGGCAAATCCGATTCTTTTCCTACATCTTTGATGTTCTGAGGTTGAGTAAATTAACAGCAAATTTAAATTTTTGGCTGAACCGGCTATCCCTTAATGAATACAAAACTGGCCTAACAACAGACAGATGTTTTTGAATTATGAATAATATACAAAACACAAGTAATAAACAACAAACTACACAGTCACCAAGTCTTATAATTTGTAAAAAAAAAAAAAAAAAAAAAACACTTTACAGTAACTTATCTAGTAAACTGGCAAAACTCCATAAGCAGGATAATGGACTGTTTTTGTTCAAGTTACAAATGGTTGCATCCACTCTTACGTTAAAAATAAGGTGGATAGAAAATATGAGGTACATTACCATTATACAAATAATAATAATAATAATAATAATAAAACTCAATACACTGTAAAAAAAAAAAAGAAAAAAAGTTGAGCCAACTTAAAAGTTTAAGGCAACCAGCTTCAGCAGATTTTTGAGTTTTGTCAAATTTTTTTTAGGAAATTTCTCAACTTTTTGTTGTATTAACTTAAAACAAGAAGTTGAGAAAACTCAAAAATCTGCTGAAGCTGGTTGCCTGAAACTTTTAAGTTTGCCCAAATTTTTTTTTTTTTTTACAGTGTAGAAACCATCACAGAATCTGTAATGGTTTTACTGGTTATAATGGGAATTGTAATGGTCCCTCTGGGTCTGTACTGGCCCTCTGTTGGTGACTTGTTAAAACCATTTAAATCGTAATGTAAAACGTCTCAAAAACACATAATTTGTAATAGTTTTAATGGTTAATAGTTGATGGTTTGTGTTGTTCATAATGGTATTTGTAGTGGAAACCATTAGAATGTCTGTGATGGTTTCTGTTGTTGTTGTTTTTCAGCAGGGATGGTCTAAATATTTAGAGTACACACAAAATATTTAACATGAAGTATCATACATTAAACATCTGATTCATTGAGAAAACATAATGAGTCATAATGGTTTTTAATAATTCATATACGAAAACACAATATAACAATATAATGGTTGACTAATATAATAATTTTAATATTTAGCTATTTCTTTTATTAACATGTGACATTTGTGTATTATTGTATGAAATATTAAATATATGTAATTAGAGATTTTTTTTTTAATAGCTTAAATTTAAAAAAAAAATATTAAATGATAATTTAGCAGTTGTTTCTAGCTTTCTTCAGGTGGTGTTGGTGGAACCCCTTCTAAAAATGTACGGAAGTGATCATCTGTGTTAAGTTCTGGGTGTTTGACTAACAGTTGGCATTTAGGGAAAAAATAGTTTGCTACCAACCCCATATTACTAAGTAAACTGACTCCTACCTGAGCAATAGACTTTTCTTTATCATTTAGACTTGTGTAGATGGGGATGAACATTACCCACATTACACAGTAACTCAAGGTGGATATGGTGATGTCTCTGGCCAGGTTGTACTGTCCAGGCGGCTTGAGAGCCATGAAGGTGGCCATGAATGACACCAGTGCCAGCACAACATTGAAACCAAGCATCAAGCCGAAGTTTAACATGGGCTCCACTGGACAACGCAAAAAAGTTTTCACGTAGGTCACCTCCAAACTAGCGACGTATTGGGTCAGAGAGGGAGCCTCTTGGGCGTACCAACCGCACAGTCCCGCCTGAAGCCCGCAGCATCCCAGCATCACAAACAAGCTTCCTCGTCCTCGTATGTTATCCAGGTGATCAGAAGACTTTTCAGGGAATTCTGTGATGCACACAATCTGGCAAAGTAAAAGACGACAGTGTATATAATTATCTAATTAAAAATAATGAAGTTCAGTTTTTATTAAAAATCTCACGCCGCCTTGTTTAATTGCAGTGGTTAAGTTTGGTTTGATTTCAGTAAAAATGAAGCACACTGAATTTGTCAGATCAATATTTCAAAAGTATCTTCTTAAATTATTTGGTTACACTTTATTTTAAGGTCTCATTGTTGTAGTCTAGCCTAATTATATAAGTCCTGAGTAATATTAATTAACAACATGTAGCCTACTTACTGTACTGCGCTCTGCACATGACATGCAGAAAAAATATGCATATGTCATGGCCACGAATGAAGAGTTTGTTCCCACAAGATGTTTACATGGCCATGACTTATCAATTCGTTCCCTGGTTTTAGTGAAAATCAAAATGAGGGAACACATTAGTAAATCATGGCCAAGATTTCCCAATGAGGGAGCAAATAAGGAAATGTAAAATAAAGGTTCTTTATTAGCAAGAACCTTTACCATCCATGAAACATTTTCATTCCACAACAGGTTCTTTACAGTGGAAAAAGGTTCTTTAGATTATTAAAAATGTTCATCACACTAAGAAAAAACTGTTCTTTTAAGAACTGTTCACTGGTTCTTCTATGGCATCGCTGTGAAAACCCTCTTTTGGAACCTTTAATTTAATAGTGTAGGAATTAGTGTAAGAAAACTATATATATATATATATATATATAACATTATTTGGCTGTTGTTTTTGTTGTAATGGAATAACCCTAATTGACTGTTAGCAAAGAGCTTGATTGACGGGCGATCTGACCAATCATAATGCCGAATCCGCCATCTTGGCCGACAAACAAATCAGACTGGAGAGTAAATTAACTTCAGTGTACTTAAACTTGAAAAATTGTGTGTATTGACGTCTTTTCGCGGTTTAAATAAAATACCTTCTGATGTTCATTCATGTTTATTTCATGCTTTAAGTAAATATGAAAAGACCATGGGCTCATGTGCCGCTTGAACTGAGGCAATACAGCGATCTATCACGACACATGAAAGAGCCACAAAATGGTATTTATTGTTTGAAATTTCTTAAAAAAAGACAAAATTTTAAAGGTGAGACCCTATTTCATACCAGAAGTAACTTGCACTGTCTTGCATTTTGGCACGTGGTCAGTTTCCTCTTTGCTCCGCGATGTATTGTTTACTGCGTGAGAACATGTGTGTAGTGTGAGAGAAGCAAAATAATAACAATAATATAATAATAACTTTGCAAAGACCCGCCCCCCTTAGTTACTGTTGCTATGTCTGACAAGCCACGCCGCTCTCACACTACTCATCATGTTCTCACGCAGTGAAAAACACATCACAGAGCGAAGAGGAAACTGACAACATGCCGACAGAGAAGACAGAGCAGATTAATTCTGGGATGAAACAAAGTCTCAGCTTTAAAATTTTGTCTTTTTTAAGAAATTCAAACAATACCATTTTGTGGCTCTTTAATGTGTAGTGACAGATCGCTGTATTGCTTCAGTTCAAGCAGCACGTGAACGAATCGTCTTTTCATATTTACTTAAAGCACAAAATAAACATGAATGAACATCAGACATTACTTTATTTCAAGCATGAAAAGACATCAATACACACCATTTTTCCAGTTTAAGTCCACCGAAGTTAGTCTACTCTCCTGCCTCTTTTGTTTGACAGACAAAATGGAAGATTCGGCGATACGATTGGTCAGATCGCCTGTCAGTCAAACTTCCTGCGAAGAGTCAGTTACACTTTGACTTCATAATGTTTGATTGTAAAAAAAAAAAAAAAATGCATTTAAAATGCATTGATGCTTTTTTTTAGGATCACCTGAAGGGAAATGGTAAGAATGACTGAGAGGGCCACGGTGGGAAAAAAAGCGTTCAGTGGCTGCTGCAGACGGCACACGACATCTCCTGGCTGACCCAGGAACAGCACCAGGCTTACACATTCTCCCACTAGGCTCAGTATCATGAGGCCAGTCAAAGGTCCACCTGCAGTTTTCACCAGTGGAGTTCCTCTGTGCCTGAAGAATAGAAATCCTACCCATACATGTGACACTAGCACCAAAATTCCTCCCAGAATGAGTCCGATTGACTCATAGTTGCTCCAGTCCAGGTAAGTATAGATGGGATAGACACAGCTTGTGCTTCGTAGGGTGGACCACTGGCCAGCAAGACATGATTTACACTGGATGTCATCTTTCAATCAAAAGAGGAGGCAGATAAAGGTTAGTCAACATTGAACCAAAAAGCTCTTAAATGCATACATTTCTATTCCCTACAGTGCCACGGGCATGTTGCATAAAGCAATTATTGTCAGAGACAATATTTGTTTAGAATGACTTGAAAACCTAGGATGGTGTAGTAGCAGACCTGAGCTGTTCAGGAACGTTCCCTCCTTGCAGTCAATGCAGTCGAAACAGCAAGAGTGGAAACCTTTAACTCTGCGCACCTGTCCTATCCCACAGTCTGAGGAGCAAGTGGACATTGGCACCTGTTACAAAGACCATTTGTCAAGAGGTGCTTGCTCTTGGATGCACCAGTCACAAGTTTAGACAAATCTATTTATTCTCTATTATTAGTATTTTACATATTTTAAGCCATTTTAGTTCATGCAAAAATGAAAATTCCGTCATCATTTACTCATCTTCACATTGTTCCAAACCTGTATGAGTTTCTATCTTTTGTTGAGTACAAAAGAAGATATTTTGAAGAATGTGGGAAACCAAACAGTTAATGGTAGCCCTTGACTTCCATAGTATAAAAAATACTATGGCTACCATCAACTGCTTTGTTAAAATCTTATTCTGTGTTCAGCAGGAGAATTTCATACAGGTTTAAAATGGCATGAGAGTGAGTAAATGATGTCAGAGTTTCAATTTTTGGGTGAACTATCCATTTAAGGCTCATTAACATGAGAAACTGTGTCAAAACTAATGGCTGGTAGTAAAACAAGGTATTCAAATTAAAATACAAGCATTTCAAGAGCAAATAGTGTTAATATTCCATTCATACCTTTCCATTTTTTGTGTGCCATGTTATGTTGTTTTTATTAATCGTGAGGTTCTGATAAAAGTATCCAATTACGTCGAAGCGCACAGTGGTGCCATTAAAGTTCCATTGCATAACATCGTAGCCAAAGCTTGGATTACCCTCTTTATCAAACTTAAAATCGACCCCCTCAAGATCTAAAGAAACTTTTTGGAGACTCCATAACAGCTGTAGAAAGGATCATATATTGTTCTGTTAGTACACTCTTAACCTCCTAGGATAAAACAAGCAGATTTACAGAAATAATAGCTTGCGTGTGGTTACCTGCCATGGATAAATATTGTCAGTCTTGGGATTCAGAGCGCATTGGGTGGCATTGCATCCAAGCAAGTCATGCAGCGCATGTGCCACACAGTAGACGGCAGTATACACGCTGAAAGCTGACCGCTGCACGAGTTTTATCTCTACCATGCTCACGTTGGCTTGGCTTAGGTAGCTGCATCTTGTGCAAGGGTTGTCCAGAGGAGAGATTTCTGTATCTGGCTGCTGGGGGATTTGCATCTCCTCCATTTTGGTGAATAGCTCACGGATGTAAGGAGTGAAGAGGTCAAGAGGTCTGGTGATGTCTGCGAACGCCAGCACTGTTCCTATTGAATTGATCCCGGGCAGGGTGAATACAACATCGTTCAGAGCCCATGCTGTGCTTGCCACCCAAACGCCTGTCATGTTTCGTTTGATTACCTGATCAGATAGTGATCAAAAAAGCATTTAGAATCACCAAAACTTGTAGACTTATCATGAATATAAAGCATTAATTATATATTAATATTTTCCCCTTATGATGTCAGTTAAGATATTTGATCCTTAAATTTTGCATTCCACTGTGCTGCTTTTCAATTGACCATTCAGTAAGCCCCTCCCCTCGAATGCAGATGAGCCAATGGCAGTTGAGTATCAGTTGCACAGGGACTAGAACTCAGACATCTTTAGGTTTCAGCGCCATAGAGAAACACTGGAAGACCCAAAGCTTTCATCGGTTTGATGGTGTTTATGCTACAAAAATGGTAAAACAATGTGCCTGGGGTACTTGTAACACTGATTCCAGGTATCCTGAGGGGATGGGCAATAAAATTTATTTTATTCCATGTCCTAAACCCAACCAAAACAGAGCAAAATGTCTATACATTCAACCCCAATCCCACTGAGGACGAAAACGTTCATTTTCTTGTTGTCATACTCTCATTACGTTACAATTTTCATCTCAACCAGAACATTAATGTCTTGTGCATCAGCAAGGTATCTCTGGCTAAAACTAGCTAACATTAAAGTTAGTGAGTCCATGCTAACGTCATAGCGAACTGTTCTCACGTCAGGTACAGTGTGGGTCAAAAACACAAAAACGAAGGTCTACATTTCAATATCTCTCCATATTAAAGTGGTTAAATGTAAATTAATTTAATTTTACTCTGCGGTACATGAACAGTGCTGATCTTGGATGTTGTCATTGCAATCGTGACGACCGTAACGAGAGGCTTCTCTCGTTTGCATTGTGATCTGTATTTTTACATATTTATTTTAAAATCTTTTATATATCCCTCTATGGCATATTTAAAGGGATAGTTCACCCCAAAATGAAAATTCGGTTATTAATTACTCACCCTCATGTTGTTCCAAACCCGTAAGACCTTTATTCATCTTTGGAACACAAATTAAGATATTTTTGATGAATTCCGAGAGATCTCTTACTATAGACATCAAAGATATTACCACGGTCAATGCACAGAAATGTAACGTAAAATAATCCATTTGACGTCAGTGGTTCAACTGTAATTTTACAGTAATTTTAGAATACTACTAGAATAGTTTTTGTGTGCAAAGAAAACAAAAAAAAAGACTTTATTCAACAATTCGTCTCCGTGTCACACTGGCGTCACTTTGGAGAGTATCACATACGTAAACAACATATGCAACGTATGAATGCAGATTTGTTGTTTACGTTCAGATCAAAGCGTAAACAACGTAAACATATGTTGTTTATGTATGTGATACTCTCCAAAATGGTGCTATAGGGTGACAAGGAAAAGACAAATTGTTGAATGAAGTCGTTATTTTTGTTTTCTTTTCACACAAAAATTATTCTCGTAGCTTTGTAAAATTACGGTTGAACCACTGATGTCACATGGATTATTTTAACGATGTCCTTGCTACGTTTCTGAGCCTTGATCGTGTTAGGATGCTTGCTGTCTATGGGAGGGTCAGAAATCTCTTGGATTTCATCAAAAATATCTTACTTTGTGGTCCGAAGATGAATAAATGTCTTACAGATTTGGAACAACATGAGTAATTAATGACAGAATTTTCATTTTTGGGTGAACTATCACTTTAAGTCCCACTTGAATGATGGTGCTTCTGTCTCCAAAATTTATTAAAAACATCTTGGGACATGTTTTTCACACTGACAGCTGTCATTGTAAGACAGTTAGCAACTCTATGTAAACATGCGCTAGCTGGACGTCTTTGAACGTTGCACTTGCATCTTTTGAAACATCTTACACATGATACATCATTCAAAAAACAGCGGTTCTTAAAATCATGTTTCAAAACCTTGCATTTTTTTCCCATTCATAAACAAAAAATACATTCTGTTTAAACACCCTGTTAAAAAAAAACCCAGCATATGCCGGTTAGGTATGTTTTGAAGCAAGGTAACCGGTTTGAGTCAGTTTAAGCTGGTCCTTAGTTGGTCATGAGCTGGTTTAAGCTGGTCCTGAGCAGGAGCTAGTTGCTTTGTAGTCCAACAGGACAAATCATTTGGCATAAGTGCAAACAAAATTCATAGTGCAAAATGCCTTTGTTTATGTTCGTAGATTAGGTATGCAATTGGTCTTAGGTTTTTCTTGAAAGTTGTGATGGTCTCAGATTGGGTAGAGTTTGGCAGCTCATTCCACCAAAGAGGAAAAGAAACTTTGTACCTCTTTGTGAAAGGATTGAAATAACAAAGCCTTTATTAAACTGACCAGCAGTTGTTATTGGGTGCCATGTTAATCTATTTGGGAATCCATCAATTTTGGAACAAGGCACTTTTGCAGCGTCCAACTGAATGATCTTTTTCATTTGGCCAAAAGCCTACAGCATAATTTCATAGTATTGCAGACTATTACTTCAAAAGATTAAATAATTTTTTTATAGTATGACCCATAAAGTTGCATTCAAACTGTTCACCTCTATGAAGAAGTCTCTGGCTGGCTTGGGGAGAGAGAAGACCACCACCACTCCCACTTTGGCGTCCACAATACGATTGAGAATCTCTTTTACAGCTTGCTCGGGATCACTGTACACAGGAATCAAACCCTGATATGCCACACAGATGGACTCCTCATTGGCCATACTGGAGAACTGCTGCTGACCCTTCTGTCCATATTCATCATCGCTACCTACTACTGAAACCCAGTTCCAGCCAAACTCTTTCAGAAGCTGAACCATGGCCGCAACCTGCCAGCGATCACTAGGGACTGTGCGCATGAAGGACGGGAAGGTCTCTTTGTCGCTGAACATGTCGCTGGTGGCACCATAGCTAATCTAAAAATGTGCAATTAGACATAAATTCAAAAACAGGAGGAACATTGCAGATTAAAGGCTGGAATACACTACATGATTTTTGCCCCGATTTACAGTCTGGAGAAGTTGACGCTAGTTGCCGAAAGTCAGAGCTAGTCTGCGGATTTGAGCTGACAGATTTCATAGAAAATCGTGTAGTGTATGATGGTCACAGATTCAGATTTTTTTTTTGCATTAAGACTTTGATTCCATCCAGTCAGAGAAGGTCAAACATTTGATATTTTGTGCCGATTTTAGAACACATAGTTTTCATTTGTCACGTGAAACAAGGTGCTGGTTTCTGCGTGTTGCCCAGTATTTTAAGATCTGTTCAGTTTTTAAAAGTCGTGTAGTGTATTCCAGCCTCACCGAGTCCGAAATTTTCGAATGTGTTTTTTCTTTTTTTTTCATATGCGTCATCCTTTCCTATCAAAATGCTTGCTACGGATTCGAAAACACAGAAAATTGAACTTGATCTGAAGTTTTGGAGGCAGTATGTAAACGTCATTGACACAATGTGAGGTCGTATTTATTTTTTAACGTGTGAAAATTTCGGACGAGAAGTGTGATATTACTAGTTAAGAGACCAATCAGTCATATTATTGCATATATTTGCTAAAAGAATTTAAGTAAAATATTAAAACAAACATTCATATTTTGCTTACAATTTCAACAATATATTAGGGAAAAAGTATGTTGCATCCTTTAATTCTAACGCTTTTAATGTCAACTCACCAGTGGCATCAAAAAAAACCCGATCAGCTTGCCAATAACTGGGACCAGGTCGGAGCTGTTTGGTCCTATGATAGCTATAACACGAGGCTTGTAGTTGGTGTAGTTACAGTTGACATCCAGTTCTTCTGTCGATTCCTTTGTGAGAAGCTGCAGGACGGGCCTCATGACAACGGCTGGTTGCATGCAGGTGTCGTAACTCTCAAATCCCAGCGTGATTCCAGGGAGAAGATTCTCTTTCGAGTTGATCTCGTCCAAAGAGAACTTCATCGCCAATGCGAGAGACAGACCATATGTGCTTATGCTGCCAAAACAGAAGGATAATAAGTGATTTTAGGAGCAAAGCATTTTCAGATTTTGTAGACTTCCTTCAAGATTTTACCTGTTGCACTCAAGATCGTCAGGTTTCACCCGTTTGCTCAGTTCACTGGTCAGTTCATTAATGGGGAAAAGTCCTCCTATCAGAATATCTCCAGGTGATTTAAAAAGGGTGGTCGAGATGTTCTTGAACCACGATGGCTTTGCGCCCAATCCAGACCCTAGAATGCCACAGAGCACCAGAAGTGTCCACTCCTTAGCCATCCTGGAGGGTGAACAATCCAGGAAGCATGAAGAAGCACATCACTATATCATGGAAATTAATAAATGAAAGTGAAATAGTTGGACTGACCTCAGTGGAAGTATCGCTTAGGCTCTTCTTCTTTTGATGTGTTGTGATTGCCTTAGTGGCGAGTGATTGTGATGGTTTGACGGCCAACCGACAACACGTAAATGAGAGAAACGCCCCACCTCGCGCTTTTGTGATCAGCTTTCATGTGCTTTGCATGTAAATTAGGGGTCTACATCAAGTTTCATTCCGGCTTCACATGAAAATGTTCTGGTCTTTCCTCAACATTCAAGCACGCCGAGTAAAGCTCTCGTTCAGTCTGTCGTTGCTATTTTGTTAGTTGTTGGTCTTTTCCACTATTAGTCCAAAACTGTTTTCCAGCAAAGGTCAGAGGAGTTTTTATGCACTGGGTATAAAGTTATTCTTTTGTACATAAAACATAGGAGTCAAAGAAAATTTGTATTGTTCTTAAACAGGTGTGATTTCTCAATCACAGTACTTGTTCAGAAACACTTTGTGTCAAGCACACAAGCACAGAAAACAGGTCTGATTCAAAATATTTGTCTGGAAAAACGTGAGTGTTGAACAAACAATGGAAATGAGGCAGCAGCTTGCACAATGCATTTGTAAAGAAATTGTGGGAATTTCCATAGTATTTGTTTGTGGCTTTGATTCAAAGTGCTTCATGTTGGATGCTGGCCCATGCATGAATGATAGCAAGTTAAACATTGGAAATCGTCATCATGGACCTTTGGCATAAATATGCACAGCAAGAGCTAAAGAAGTATTTATGTAAGTTTTCAAATGATTTATTATTATTATTTATTATGATTTATATATTAACAACCCATTTTTAAAAATGAATGGTTTTAAAATTTATTTCTAAACACCTATCAGAGATGCAGAATTGATTTTGTGACCTAAGACTTATTAGGATGTTATTGAATATTCCAATATCCATTTGCAAGTTACGTGAATTCATGTACATACTGTGGGTGCCTAATGGATTTGCATAAATGTAACATCAGATGTATAATGTCAAAACTGTCGGTCAGATATTTTCATGAAATTTTGACTGTTGTTAAAATGAATTCCAGCCACAGCCACATGTTTACAAGCGCTTTGCATACATTTGGAGCGAGACATTTCCTTCTTATGTTTTCATTGGTCATAGTTTTTGTTTATATTGTTATTGTAAATCTTACACGGATTATTGTGGTTGAATGGCTAAAAATCCAGACAATAAACAGATTAAATAGCACAGTGTAAATACATGAACAGAGCTAACTTTAGCTGTCAAGTGCATTATGAATGACATACATTAAAAAAAAACCTTAATAGGTTTTAATTGCAGCTTGATATGACGTTTTAAAACCTTTTGGATGTATTATTACAGCTGATTTATTCTGGCAACCTTAATCATATCTCTTGTGTCACTAACCAGCAGAGGGCAAAAATATGTTTTAATTAGTAATCAAGGTCTTCCCTAGTAAACCAGAAAAGAATTTTTCGTAGTATCTTCCTGGCGATCTTGACGTCAACCGGTAAAGACATACAATTATCTATCCCACTTCTAATCTGCCTCAATGTTTATTGCAACCTTCTCCTGATCTTTTACTTTTGCTTTCTCCCTCTCTCTTCTTTTAGTTTGCACGTATTGCTTTCTTTTTTTAGAAAAGAGCAGAAGGTCTTTGACTGGAGCACATGATATAAAACAAGTTTCCTCTGCAGATTTTGGCTTTGATGTTCAGATGTGGATATCAGCATAGGGGCGTTTGTATGTTGCCCAGCTGCAGAAGAAGCTGCATGTTCGGGCGGCCTTCCTCGAGTGCACCGGGTGTGTTTTTGTGTGTGCGTAGGTGGATCTTCCACCTTCCCTCTTCCTGTATGTGTAGGTGTGAATGAGCAGGTGTGTGCGTAGGTGTGGGTTTCAGTGAGTTATGACGAAGCTGCACATTTGGACTTTGTTTTATGCTCTGAGGCTGCATTAAATATGCAGGTTTAGAGATGATTCATTAAATCTGCCACTGAATTTTCTTCAGTGGCAGAAGAAAGCTATATACTCATTGAAAGCTATATACTCATTGAAAGCAGGATAATATCTTGCCATCTACAGTCCTTACACCATCTTGGACTGTGGAAATTGTTGAGTGACTTACAGCACACTTAAAATCTACACTTAAAATGTCCGTTATACTGTTGTACTACAACAGTTTGCTGTTGCAGTAAAAATTTGAAAATTACACTTCATATATCTCTAAAAGGTGCATAGTAGTACTAATTTGCATCATTTAGGAGTAGATAAAGCATGTAAAACAGTTTCTTATTGTGGCAATAACCTGAAATGTACACTTTTATACTTCATAAAGCACTGAAAGGTGATTAATAGTACTAATTCACATAATTTATGGATAAATGAAGCATGTCTCACAGTTCTTTTCAATTGGAGATATGTGATAGGAAAGTACATTTTAGTTTACCAAAATACTTTTGCAAAATAGTCACCTATTGTTATTGTGGCAATAATCTGAAAGGTTTGATTTTGTACGTCATATACTACTAAAAGGTGCTTATTAGTTTGCATAATTTATGGTTAGATTAAGCATGTATCTGGCCTTAAACATCTTCTCAATAGGAAATATGTAAACATAGGAAAGTCAGTTTTAGCTCATCAAAATGTTTTTGCAAAATTTGGTAACTTCAGTGATACAACAGTTTGTTACAATTGCAATAATCTGGAATTCATATTTTGTACCTTTTATATATCACTAAAGGTGCATATTAGTACTAATCTGCATCATGTATGGGTAGATAAAGCATTTATCTGGTTTCAAACTTTGTAATTGGAAATATGGCAACATAGGAAGGTAAATTTTAGCTTGTCAAAATGCTGTCACAAAAATGATTCCTATAGTGGTAGAGTTGTTACTGTGGCAATAATCTGCAAGGTATTTGTACCTAAATACCACTAAAAGGTGCGTGTTAGTACTATTTTAAATAAATACTACTTATTTGCAAAATTTAGGGGGGAGTTAAAGCATTATCTGACCTCAGACTTCTTAGGGAAATACGTCAACACAGGAAAGTAAATTTAGTTTGTCAAAACATCGTCATGCTTTTAAGTGCTTTTCTCAAGAACGCAATGGTGGTACACAGTAATCTTTGCAGGGTTTGTATGCAAAATTTTGCAACACTAGATTTTCTAGTGTCACTTTTCTGGACTTTATCATTGGCTTTTGAAAAGTTTCCAACATTGCGAAATTATGCATTTACTGTGGTATGCACTTTGAAGGATTATGTATATTTTGTGCACAAATCATTTAGCCCACACATAAGCACTGACCTTTCACGTACCATCCTGTACCGCACACTTATTTCTCCACAGGGAACCACTAGGTGGCAGGACCGTGTCTGCCAAACAGCATGGGCTGAGGATGCATCTTAGCATGCGTCCTGATGTGCCCTGCTTGCACAATGTTCCAGAGTATCATTAACAAAGTGGCTAATGACTGCAACAGCATGCTGTTTCTGTTTGTTCCAATAAACAAACCAAAATACACAAATAAAGGTTATTGCAAGTTTTTTATCAGCTGAATATATGAACCTAATCTAATTAGGAAAACAGCAATAGAGCACATGGATCTAGTGATACGCACAGAGAGGGCAAAAGAGACATGCGTGGGTGGAAGCCGATGGCCTCGGGGCCGTACAAGGGTACACTGTGCAGCCAGAGCATGTTTGGACAGCTGATATCATGCATTGAATGTACCTGCTTTCAGGGAACAGAGATGTGACCGGTTATTAGTCTGCTTGTCCTATCAGCAGATAATTACTCTGTCAACATCATGTGTGTTTGGTTTGTTAGTTTACGCCTGAGATTTTACAGCTTGCGTAAGAATGTTCCGCTGCCACTTATTGCTCAGGTCTGCGGCTTGTTGTTTTGCGTAGGATTGAATTTTCAGTGAAGAACGGATGCGTGATGTAACTTTATCCAAAAAGCATCAGTTTGCAAATGTCAGAAAAGGTGCACGGTCGCAGTATAGTGTGCATGAGTGTTCAGGGAGTGTTGAAAGCTAGTGCTGTGATCTCCCAGAATGCTGTTCTAGCCTGATTCCATGGGGACTCACTGCTTTGTTCCGCTGGACTTCCATTTGTGTTGCATCCAAAACCCCTGCTCCCACCAGACCCCTCATGTTCCTCTCTCTCCCCACGCCGTGAATGGTTGGATGAGTCCAGCTCTATTCTCCATCAGCGGACCCAGAGAACACTGGGCCCGTTGTCAACACGCTGGCTAGATCCACCACAGTCGCTGACAAATTATTAACTAGACTCTCGTTCTCTGCCTCGCTTGATCCTTGCTTTGCTCTTTTTCCCACTTTCTCTGAAAATCCTGCTCCCTCAACATGCTCCTTTGTCTTCATATATGCCTAATAATAAGACAAAAAATTATGCTCTGCAGTATGTTTGCATGTACATAAATACTTTGGCAGATGTTTTTTAGAAAAAATGAGTATGTCTTGTGTTTGGGAATACTGGTCAAGTGTATTTCGAGGTTTTGTTTTACTTATGTTACTTGCCATATCTATCTATCTATCTATCTATCTATCTATCAATATATATATATATATATATATATATATATATATATATATTAGTGCTGTCAAACGATTAATCGCGATTAATCGCATCCAGAATAAAAGTTTTTGTTTACATAATATATGTATGTGTACTTTGTATATTTATTATGTATATATAAATACACACACATATAGTATATATTTTGAAAATATTTACATGTATATACATTTATATATTTATATTCTTATAGTTTATATTATATATAAAAATATTTAATATATAAACATAACATACTTTTCTTAAATATATACATTCATGTGTTTGTATTTATATATACATAATAAATATGCACAGTATACACACATATTATGTAAACAAAACTTATTATTATTTTGGATGCGATTAATCGCGATTAATCGTTTGAAAGCACTACTATATATATATATATATATATATATATATAAACACGCACATGCACACGCACATATAGCTAGATATAGACTTATGAACAACTATTTTTATTGTTTATTATTTTCAGTTTATTAATTGATCAATGAATTTGTTAATCTAGGTTTATGTAAATTTAGAAATATACTTTAGTTTGTTAAAATGTTTGTTTATGAAGGTAAGTGTGGTAAGTTTTGTTTTGACAGTCCAAATGTTACGAGTTAGCCTGTTACAGTTTTATATGATGATGTCTGTTTTTATGCAAGTCAGTGATTTTTTCTGAAGTCAATCATTTTATTGGCAGTATGCATTTGGGAATCTGGTATCCTAACCTGTAATAAAATAAATAGTGTGTGTTTTGTGTTATGAGTGTGTTAATGATGGTTTTGAGTGTTGGTTAAGCCTGCCACCCGCAGTTAAACACATACGACTCATCCTCGTTTCCTGTTGTCCCCCTTTATCTACACTTGTCTGACCTGTTCTTCTGGTTCCCATGGGCTGTGTGTAACTGTATGCACTTTGTGAATGTGTGTCTATGTATGTGTGAGACACATGCACACATGCATAGTCATAGGCACAAACATAAATAAACACTGTAGGAAATTTACCAGATGATTATTTTCACCAATCACATACACACAAACCTGTCACATTTCAAATATAAACTCCGTAATTAAAGTCTAACTAATTAAAGCTTAATAGAATGAGAAGGTAAAGAAAACAAAACAAGCCAAACAAAAAATGAACAAATCCTAAGTCTCTAGCACATTGGTCTCAAACTCAATTACTGGAGGGCCACAGCTCTGCACAGTTTAGCTCCAACCCTAATCAAACACAGCTGATCCAGCTAATCAAGGTCTTCAGGATTACTAGAAACGTCCAAGCAAGTGTTATTTGGAGCTGGTTGGAGCTAAACTGTGCAGAGCTGTGGCCCTCCAAGAATTGAGACCACTGCTCTTGCAAATCATAAAAACCCAAGTGTAAGGTTAAAAAAATTAAGATGTTCCAGATGTTGGCATAAAATAATCGGCTGACACTTTCTACATCAGACCAAACAGAATGCCTGCATCTTTAATCTCTTCAAAATCAACCACGTTTTGTACATATAAAGTGTTTCTGAAGAGAGAGAGAGAGAGAGATAAAGCCAGAGTGAGGACTGAAGAGGGTTCCCGCTCTGTGTTATAATTATACAGCATTTCATCGGTTCTAGAAGAGCTCAGAATTGAACACCCAATTGTCACCTACAAATATAGAAATGGCGATGTGCATTCTAACCCTGCAACAAGAATAGGTGCTGCTTACCGACACACGCTCAAACACGCACATATACGTATAATCCTCTCTGAGCTTCCCGTTTGGCACGCACACTTGAATGAATGCAGCACTGCTCATTTAATTTAGTTTTCAGATGTAATGAAGCATAAATTATGAGCTGTTGTAATGTAATTCAGCTGCTCCTTACTGTAAAATAGTAAATCATTAGGCTCCTCCACCACCATTAGAGACCTCCAGCAACCTCCATTATAGTTACAGATTACAGCCTGTGAATCCTCTACAGCTATTGTTCTGGAATTGTGATTGTTGCAGTTCTTGAAATTTATATTTTGTGATTTTCTGTAGAAGTTTATTATGAAAGAATGGCCTTTTAAGTGTTTGTTTATGTAGCAAAAGTTTAAGGGCAGCTTTTTTTCTGTAGCTAAAACAGTAGAGTATGGCACTATAGCAACAACAAAGTCAGGGGTTCGATCCTCGGAATGCAGAAAAAATGTGGTTACACTTTAGAATAGGGACCAGTTCTCACTATTAACTAGCTGCTTATTAGCATACCTATTATTAACATATTGGCTATTTATTAACACTTATAAAGCACTTATTCCACATGACCATATTCTACATCCCTAATCCTACCCAATACCAAAACTCAACAGCTATCTTACTAACTATTAATAAGCATCAAATTAGCAGTTTATTGAGGCAAAATCCGTAGTTAATGGTTTGATACTGATGAGAATTGGACCTTAAAATAAAGTGTGACCAAAGATGTATACCTTGACTGCAATGTAAGTTGCTTTGGATAAAAGTGTCTGCCACATGCATGAATGTATATATGTTTGACTGCTTGTTTCTAATAAGAAAGACTATATATTTTGTGTTAAACAGTCCTGTTCTCAACTCTCTGGTTGTTTGGTTTACATGTATGGATTTTGGTACATGCATTTATGCAAAGCAACTTACATTGCACTAAAGTACACATTTACATTTGATTAGTTTTTGCTTTTTGGAATTGAACCATGACCCTGGTGTTGCTAGCACCATGCTTTACTGTTTGAGCTACAGGAAAGCCCAGTCTCTAGATACAGCTTGACTTCTTCCATCATCAGTCTGTGAGATGTTTTCGCCAATAATAGCAATAGCTCACCTCTCCTTAAAAAGACACTAATTTGTTTTACATTCTGTTACAAAGTTTAACTTAGGTTAAAGGATTTATTGCAATAATGATAGTGATGCTTTCCTTTCAAAAGCAGAATCTGAAGAAATATTTCTCGCCATTTGTTTACAATCATTCAAATTAGTTCCCAAAACCTAGTAAAGACTTGAGAGGCATATTAATGCAC
>JAFVLL020041291.1:0-10669 GCA_021397915.2 Tor tambroides | reverse complement strand
ATAATTAAAATGCTTCTTGAGCTGCAAATCATGTGACACTGACTGGAGTAATGGCTGTTGAAAATTCAGATTTGCATCACAATAAATTACATTTAAAAATAGAAAACCGTTTTATTTATTTATTTCTTTTTTTATTGTAATGCGGGGCACAACCTAACACTTTTTGACTTTCTCAAATTGTATAAATCCACAGGGGGTTCAGAGTATAATTTTTATCCACAGTAATTTCACCCTTGTCTGGTACAAATATGTTGCTTTGTTTCATAATTACAGTGTATACGTTTTTCTTTATTTACCCTCAAATAATGGAAGGGAAACGTGACAACATGCCCCATGGGGGGTTACATTGTAATATCTGAGGGCCACGTTGTAACATGACCTTATGACAGCTTAAAATGTTATCTGAACTAATTTTGCATAAAAAATATGCAAGACAAACTAAAATATTTTGTCAATAAAATAAAATTATTAACTTTTACAAATAAAATAATGGCGTTTTTTAAGAATTAAAAATAATCTGATTTTGGAGTTTGACAATGAACACATTGCAACCATGCTTGGGATGGCCCACATAAACGAGCCATAATGCTTTACATTTCTTGAAACAATAATTTCTGAACATTAAACATTGACCGTCAGTATTTATTCACCTGTTTCTAATGGAATAGAATAGAATAGCATTTAGTGTTACAACGTTCCCCATCTGCGCAACTGGAATTTAAAACCGGTTAGTGTCTTCTGCTAGTTACCGAAGCATTAAAAAACTGTATAAACTGATAAATAACAGACTGGAGATTAAAATAATAGCAGATTTGTCTAATTTTTAATTAACACTAAAAACTGAGATGTACTTTTACTATGGTAAAATAAATGTTTGGCAATATCTTCAAATTATTTTTGAATTTCGACGCACTTTTTTCTCTATATAGTGTTGATATGGTAACCAGTAAATACCATAAATTTGGTTATGCTAGCATGTGTGGAAATATTTAAGCCATGTGTGTTACAACTAACCCCGTGTTAGTTTGTGCCCTGCGCTTCCCTCTTCTTTTCTACGAAAACACAGAAGAACTATTTTTTAAAGGGGGAACTGAGCGGGAGAGAGAGCTGTTGACAGGCCGATACAAGTCCGTGGAGATAAAGGAAGCAGCGCTGCATGGTGGCCACACTGAATCTGCTCTGTCAGGAGATACAGATGACTGCCAGATGCTTGGATGGCTGGATTCAGAACAAAGGCACTGTGATTCTTCTCTGTGTGACAGTAGGAAGAGGAAGGACTACACTAATGATGGAGGAGCCTCTGGGTGACTGCTGACACCCTGCTGTGTCTCGTTCTCTCGTTCTCTCACACACACATGCTTACACCCTCAGGATGGGAGTCTCAGCTTGCTTTCACACTTCAGGGTGTGAGTTAAATGCCAGCTCTGCTCTGAGAAAGGTGTGCGGACATGTGAGTGAGTGAGGCGGCCGTTCATGCTGACACTCAGTCTACACTGAGGACGAGGACGTTCTTGTTTTATCAGTGTAGATACTGAAGGGTCAGGCAAGCAGATTTACCCCAATGCTGATTGGTGGCCACACGATTTACAAAGTCGGTAAGTGTATGATGCCTAGTGTTTTTAAAATCTGTTCAGATTTAAAAGTCGCGTAGTGTATTCCAGCCTTTGCCGACTTTGTAAATAGTGACAAAGGAAAACTGGGCATCATATACTACACAACCGAGGATCATACACTCCCAGACTTTAAAGTTGTTCCGATCACACAAACTCACGCAGAAACATGCGCCTTGTTGCTAGGAGACGCATGACAAACGAAAACAATATGTGTTCTAAAATCGTCTGAAAAAATCAAACATGTTTGATATGCTCCGACTGGATGGAATCAAAGTCTGAAGCTAACAAATCGGAGTCTGTGACCATCATACACTATGCGATTTTCTGTGGAATCTGTCAGCTGTAATCTGCAGACTATCTCTGACTTTCCTCAACTAGTGTCAACTTGTTCAGACTGTAAAATCGGGGGGAAATCGGGGTAAAAATCATGTAGTGTATTCCAGGCTTAAAGTGTTGTGTTTTACACATAGATGTTTCATTATTTTTATTTGTCAATATTAGATGTTTACTTTCTTCATTTGCACCATTTTTATTTTACTTCATATTAAAGCAAGTACCCAGGAGAGATTGTGTATTACAGTCTGCCAGAATATCATAGATAATAATAAAAACACCAATGATAGACTAAACTAGTTACATGTCTAAACAATTCTTTCAAGTCTTATAGAAATGTAGCATGTTGGTGCATTAATATAGAATGCACAATCACAGCTCTAAATGCGGCTCATCCAATCAGAATTTAGAGTCAGAATTTTTCTGGATTTTTTTTTTATTATTATTATTATATTCAGCTGTTCAAAAATACATTTTTATCATTCCAATAAGGAAGATTAAACTGAAACTGGGAGAGAAAGGTTGGAGGTCAGATAAAGAGAACTGTCAGAAGAAACTCTTTGCTGTTGAATATGGATGAGGGGTAGAGCGTCTCTCCTCTGAGAGCGAGCGGGTGTTATAGTGCATGTAAAGGGAATAGATATCCTGAGCAGAGGGGTTTGTAAAGCAGCTGGGATGATGGTCTTGGGCT
Organism: Tor tambroides; assembly: GCA_021397915.2. Classification (NCBI taxonomy): domain Eukaryota; kingdom Metazoa; phylum Chordata; class Actinopteri; order Cypriniformes; family Cyprinidae; genus Tor; species Tor tambroides. The sequence goes on along the minus strand of JAFVLL020041291.1, from coordinate 8,032 downwards.
CACTTTACTGATAATGAGTTGTCAAGAGTCAGTACTCACATGCCCACAGACCCTCAGGAGTTTGATCCATGTGGCGACTAAACTCACCTGTGCCACCAGTTTCTGACTTAACAGGCCTCCACCCTTCAAAGACAATTTGTTGGGATCTGCTGAGAAAAGAACTGTTAGAAAAGGAAAAGTGCCGGAAGGTACCATCATAATTTTGCTTGTACTCACAGCGCTAAAACCTGTAATTTCACTTATTTTGCTTTGAGTAGTTATACTAAAGTTCCACTCTCTTTGCCTTTGCTTCTCATCAAAATTCAGGATACTGTTGTAAAAAGATTGTATTAGCATCACAAATGTAGGGTGCTTGTGTTACTATAGAAATTTATATATAAAAACGATAAAATCATGGTGAGAATTACAGAATAGAAAAGCAATTATTTACAGCCTTATGAATGTACAAAAACATTTCAAATACATACTGTGCACTCAGAGAATGTAAACATATTTGTGTTGCAGAAAGTTTGGTAGTTTATTTGAAACTGGATTCTTGAGGCATACAGAACTGGGGAAAGAAATGTACAACGTAATTATTTTGGGTGCTTCTGAGATATCCATGTTTGTATGGAAGCCAGTTTCAACCACGGAATTATAAAAAGAGTTAATTTTAGTTAAAAATACTGGCTGTTTTTCAGTTTCAGAATTTTGAGATAAAAACTTTATGAGATGTAAACTCAAAATTGAAAGGAAAAAAAATCTGAATTTCGAGATATAAACTCAGAATTCTGAGAAAAAGTTTTTTCTGAGTTTTTTCTTGCAATTCTGTGTTAATGTCTCATAATTCTATTTTTTCTGCCACAGAAATATATATATATTATCTCTCAATTTTTACTCCACCCCCCCCCCAATTCTGAGTTTATTTCTCTAAGTTCTATATCTAAGTCCACACCCTGTTGTGATGTGTAATAAGTGTCAGTGGCTGTTAATCGTATTTTGTCTTGTCTGTGTGTATTCGTAGTGTGTCAATAGTATATTTTAATACCATTTAGTTCATTTCTGCACATGCTCTCAGTTTTTATCTTTCCTGTCACTCAATATGTGTGACACCATCAAATACAAAAACAATGTTTCATATTCATCATAAATATTGACAAATATAGTATTCACTTGAAGTATATTTCACCATTCATACATATGTGGATCTTTATGCATGTCCTCTGTAAACACTTTGCAAAGTTTCACATGAAACTGAATAAATGAATAACCACATTGACAGCTCTAGTTTAGATGCATGAAATTTCCATAAAAATTTCATGTTTTCGAAGTTTGAAATATGAAGATTTGCCAATGTTTTAAACATGTAGGGATTGTCTGGCCTGCATACAGCCCTTGTTTAGTGTCACATCTACCTTCGCTGTACAGAAAAACTCTCTGAACAGCTTAACAGTTTTTTTGTACGTCACACACTGTTAACCAAACAAATTCCAAATCAACCAAATAAACTACACCTCTCTCCCCACAGGGTGGTCTGTCCTCTGAGTTTTCTCTTCGGCGACATCAAATGTGTTCATTTGAAATGTGAAGCAGTGATTCATGATTAGAAATGCAGTTAAGTGAAAATTAAAGTGCTTAGAAAGTCTCAAACATTTAATTAAAGCACAGATAGCCCAGAAATGTCACACTCGCTCTCCTTCTCTTGGTGCATTATGATTCGTTTTCCTTTGCTTCTTTAAGCCGCTGATTAGTGCCCGTGTGTATTTATACCGAGTGAGCATTTTCCCATCAGGCCAGACCTTGGTAGACTGTGTGAGAGTAAGAAGATGAGAGAGCAACATAACTTTTACTGACCAATTAAACGCTTCCCCTACAATGTGCTGACTCAACAGATTACACCAGCTGAAGGTTACAGCCTAATTAGGATAACCTTACACCTCTTGTTACACACACACACACACACACACACACACACACACACACACATTAAATATTAAGTCTATAAAACAGCAGCATACGGAGCCATGATTTAATGATGAAAATAGCAGAATCTCAGCATTCCAGATGCTTCTGATGATGGTGATTTTTGTTTTCTAGTGTTTTTCCAACAAAAAAAGCAGCTACAGTGTCTAGTCAGTTTTTTCCCCAAATAATTTTTCTTTATTTATTCTTGTTTATTTGTTAAGCCATTTATGTATGTATGCATTTATTCATTCATTCATTCATTCATTCATATATATTCATACACAGACAAAACCAAATTAAACCCCCTCGTGACGATACATTGAGGTCTTAAGACACAAAACGATCAGTCTGTGCAAGAAACTGAACAGTATTTGTATCATTTTTTTATCTCTGATCCACCGCAATGTCCAACTGTCCAACGCTCCAGCTGTTGTGAACGCGCTCAGGACAGTTGGACATTGCGGTGGATTCAGTTTCTTGCACAGACCGATCATTTCATGTCTTAAGACCTCAATGTATCGTCATGAGCCACGGGGTTTATCTTCGTTTGTGTTCTACTGAAGAAACAATGTCACCTACATCTTGGATGCCCTGGGGGTAAGCAGATAAATGTCAAATTTTCATTTTTGGGTGAACTATCCCTTTATATATATATATATATATATATAGTGATGCATTGTCAAGTATGGTGACCCATACTCGAAATTGGTCCTCTGCATTTAACCCATCCAAGTGCATGCACACAGTAGTGAACATACACCCGGAGCAGTGGGCAGCCAATGGTCCAGCGCCCGGGAGACAATTGGGGTTTGGTGCCGCCGCCGAAGGGCACCTCAGTCATGGTACTGCTGGTGCGAGAATCGAACCGGCGACCTTCTGATTACAAGCCCGACTCTCTAACCATTAGGCCACGACTTGCCCCTTTAATAAAAGTATATTTTGTATTACTGCATTGCCATTTGTTTCATTAAATAATAATGTATACAGTATAAACAAGTTAAAAACAAATAAAATTGCCAGTAAGACAAAACTTTTTTTCCCCCAATATATAATCAATGAAAACAAGTCTTAAAATGTTTGCTGAAAAACAGGTCAAAAAATGACTTTAAAAATGCAATAGCAAATGATAAACAAACTGGGTTCATGTTGACGTCAATGTCGATGCTTATTTCTAAATAGAAACAGAATCATAATTTAAAATTCTTTTAATTGCCTCATCACACTTCACTTTTTATAGGGTATCATAGGTGACAAAGGATATATTTATACTGCAGTCAAAAACTGACAGTATGGAGGTGTTTCAGTAGACAAGATGTCAGGAAAACATTGGCTTCGGATGTGGCCCGGTGCCTTCATACCTCCGGATAACATTTGATAAGGCAAAATTTTTGAGGCTTTGGTCCCACTCATAGCGTGTCTAGTGTTGATAGTGTTTGTGAATGAAAGCAGGAAATCAAGCCTAAACTCTAGCTATCAGCTTTTGCACTGATGCAGCTAAAGCTGCTGTATTTCTCCACGGTCTGGTTTAGATGTGGGTGGATGCATCTCTCAAGCTTCCCACAATGGCCCCTCTGTGAATATTGCATCAAGTGAGCCTGTCTACCTGTATTTTGTATTCTTAAATTCAAAAAGGCATCTGAGAGTCCTTCAACTATGTTGGTGATGAATTCTTTGGTCCAGTGGTCTTCATATTAAGGGACCGCAGTGACTACAGAGGCCTGTTTTCCATCAGACTGGAATCATACTAAAGCCTTTGGGTCATTCCTGGATATCCAGCCCAGAAATAGTTCTCATCTATTTTGTCTCTCACTTTTATCCTTTTCTCTCATGCTGGAATCGTTAGGGTCGACCTCACAGCTTAGAATTTAATGAGGGAGGAGAGGCCGGCAAAAGAAAGAATGAGAGCAAGGAAGGTCATTGCTCTAGTGGTTGTATCTCATGAGAAATGATGGGAGAAGCTATTGATTATAGCCAGCCGGTTGAGTCAGATAGCTAGACGGACAGAAACGGGCCCATGAGACACAGACGAGTTAGACTGCTCCACCTGAGAGATGAGTCTTTAATGAGGGGTCAACGCTAAAGGATAGAGAGAGAACACAACAAAACAACAACAACGCAGAAAAAGAGTGTCTGTGTGGTTTAAAGCATACCTCTCGTTTTTAATACAAGCTATAGCTGTCAAATAGATTCATAGTTCCCAGCATGCTTTACATAGGAGTTGCTGGGGAGATTAAAAATATTGAGGAGAGAATGGCTTTTGCTATTCAAAGACCATTTACTTAGCATTTAGCATGCTAACAAGTACTAATGACCAGCTAGCTAATATACAGTAATGTGATACAAAAATATTATATGATTATATATTGAATACATCATTATGCCAGGGAACCTTATAAATGAGTTTGAGGCTGTTTTAACTGGATTACTTAAAAACACCATTATTCCATAATGTTGGAATTATTCAAACACATTTCTTGACAAAAAATTATTCAGTGTTGGGGTAACGCATTACAACGCATTATATAACGCAAAATACGTAATTAGATTACATTTTTCAAACAACTAGTAAAGTAAAGAATTACTTTAAAATTACTTTTTATTTTAAATAAATAACTAAAGTTACTTTGTTTTCCCATTTATCCACTGACACCTCTCCTGTGTTGAAAGTATTGGTGAGGCACTTTCTTCAGCCGGAGGCTTATTAATTTCACATTTGGTGTGAAAGTGCCTTAACAGTTGCTAAAAATATAACTTTTGGATTTTTTATAATTAAGCCTAGATGATAAAAAGTAATGCAAAAGTAATGTACTGCATTACTTTCCATAAGTAATACAATTAGTTACTTTTTATAAAATGAAAATAAATTTTTCATTTCATTTCGCTGAATTTTTTGCACTAAATCTAGAAGAAAAAGTAAGTTACTTTATTGATTCATGGATGGATGGATAAATATTAAAATATATTGATGGAACTTAATTGATTAATGTACAACCAATGCCTATATAGTTAAACAGAGTGTCTATTTTCGCTTAGTGTAAATAGGCCGCCTTGTTGGCAGAGGCTATTCACACTAACTCTGCCCACCAAGGTATGATTAGGATAGTCAACATTATAAAAAACGGCTATAGTTCATCAGCTGCAGTGGTGCAGATGGTAAAGCGTGTGTCGTGGTCTTTTTGACGCGATCGACCCGGGTTCAATCTCGCCATTTGCCAAACTTTTTTTTCTCCCTTTTCAAATCTCGTATCACATCGTAAAGGCATTTATTTTCAATAAAAATTAAGGAAATAATCAAAAAGTTGAAAATAAAATATCGGGTAGGGTTAGGGTAGGTGTAGGGAGGGCTTTATTGTACCAGTAAGGTGGTATCCATTTAATAATTTGAATTAAAATTATAATTTACACTCAATATAAGCTTTATAATGTACTACAATAGTAGTGCAGATAATTGCCACTATTTGCAACAGGTAGTATAAATAGCAGAAAATGCTGCTCTTTTAACAGTGTAAATAGAATGTATAGCTATTTGCACTTAGCAGTATTTTTAGCGATATGCTAGGCTATTTACACTATTTTCACTTAGTGTAAATAGAATCCATTGCTATTTGCACTTAGTGTAAATAGCCATTATGGCTATTTACACGTGCAAATAGCCTCTGCCGTAATTAAATCATTCAAAACTTTTACATAGATAGATAGACAGACAGACAGATATCACTCTGTAATAACTTTGTAATGGCTAAAGAGAAGAGAGAAATGTAAGTCTTCAGACAGCTGGAACTGTTCCATAACTGCAGTCAGCGTGAGTGCTCCTATAAATGATGAATGTGGAGTAGCTCGGTGTTGAAAAGCCTGTATTGGGAGAGAAATCTCTCTTCCATTAACATGCGTGCATTTTACGAGCTCTCTCTCTTTCGTTCCATGGCACCGATTAACCGACTAGTCCTCCTTAGCGGCTTCACAATGTCTCACAAACTCTAATCCTTTCACTACAGAGCCAAATCAGTCTTTGCTATTACACACACACGCGCGTGCGTGCACGCGCTCAGAAACTATTTGCCTTCAGCGCTCTGAGGGGAAAATGAATGAAAACTTTGAATTGGACCGTGAACGTGGCCAGACACCAAATTGGAGAGAAATAGCAGTATGCACATCACATCATTAATTAGTCAGAACTTTTGTGGCATTTACTAAAGGCACGTGATGGACTAACCACTCTCAATATCTTGCAATGCGGCGTTCACCTTGATATATTCGTACTTTTGTCCTTCGAATGACGTTGAGTTTATACGCCTCATAAAATGCGGAATGTTAACTCAAAGTTTTCGGCAAACAAATGAGTCATGAATCACGAGCGTTAATCTGTTAGCTAATTGTTCATTAATTATGCCATAAATCACCGTGACTCTGACAGTTCGTCCCAATTTCTAACACAACGCATGAGAGAATCTCATCTGGTTTTGTGCACCTTTTCCGTTGTTAGCGCGCTTTAAACTAATCTTTTCCCGCAAACAAAAGCTTGAGGTGAGACGAGCGGCGGAACGCATTACCCATTACACAAATATGCCCTCAACACACCTCACATGAGTGGAAAAACCAACCAACCTATTGAATATTGTGACAAATCCCAACAGAATATTAAGCAGAATCACCTGCATCAAGACTGGAAGGCTCATTTTGCTAGGTGTGTTTTGACTGGGGCTGTCAATCTCTTAAAATGAAATCAGATTAATTACATGCTAGTTAATCAAATGAATCACAATAAATCACATATACAGTGATGTGTAAATGTCTTAAGCTTATTATATACTTCACAAAAACATTTGGTTTGCGATAGTTAGATTGCTTGTGCTAGTTGGAATTTCCGAACTTTACAAATAGCTATTGTAATAATACAGTATTTTTGAATGAACAAAAAGACCTAAAACAGATGCACAGAAATCTCACTATCTCATCAATCTAGGATTACATGATGAATTAGCAAGCAACTTTTTAAATTGTTGTCTGGAAACTTAAAATATGAAAATCTGCACTGATTCAATGACAGCCCTATTTTTGAATGAATATCGCATAAATTTTGGCTAGGAAAGTTTTGACCACTTTTTTAATGCATTTTCATAATATTAAAGTATCATATCAAAGGTCACTGAACAGAGTAAAACTTTCATCAAGCTGATTTATGTTTTATTACTTTAAATTTAGTTTTTATTTATGGTTTCTGTTTATTATTTGTTAATGGCCATAGTTCAATGGCTCCTCCACAGCTTAACATGATTATTTATGATATTCCAGAGTTGAGAACATCAAAGTATTACCCTGGTGCGCTTGTGGTTGTATATAAATGTCGGCCGGAATAGATGGCTATAATAAGATTTTTAATTTCAGGTATGGGTTTTATAACCGTGATTCATTATACACTGTGTCACAGCAGAAATTCATGTAGGACAGTGTATTAATGACACGTGGCCTGTTCCCTGCAGGCATGCATGCTGTGCTGAACACGGCTATGTCGGGAGTCTGATTTCACAGACTTTAGCATGTTGACACCCAACTGGAAAGCAGAGCATATGTTAACAAATGTCTGACTGGAACTAGATTTAAAACATTTTTACAGATGTTTACCCATGCAAAACTCCCCGGCATTGCATTGCTATGCAGTTGCTAGGGTGCTCCGAGTCAAAATAGTCTGGGAAATGTTTAATGGAATTGCTGGTTATCTAGGATGCTTTGCAGATGTGGTCAAATCAGAGGAAAATTTCTGATTGCTTGCTAGGACTATAAAAATAGTTTTAGGAGGATATTCATAGTTTGTTTCAAGGTTACATCTTCCTGTAATGTTGCAAGTTATTATCTTTCAATGTGCATTTATTTTTCTGCATGTCAAATAGAATATTTATGAGGTCTTCAGCTACAACACCCAATACATGCAATTACCATTGAGATATTATTAAGGTTTTTAATCATATTTTGAATCAGGTTTTATTTTTAATATATATATATATATATATTAGTGCTGTCAAATGATTACTCGCGATTAATCACATCCAAAATAAAAGTTTTTGTTTACATAATATATGTGTGTGTACTG
>JAFVLL020041289.1:0-15785 GCA_021397915.2 Tor tambroides | reverse complement strand
TTGCTAATCATGCTATCACCATGCTATTCACAGGTTAATCATGCTAAAAACATGTTAATCATGCTAGAAACGTTAACATCTGTCGAATCTAAATATTCAAACTTCAAGCTTTTACAACTGCTTTAAACTTTCAGGCTAGGCTTTCTCAAGCCAACCTAAAGTTTGTCTTGACAAACTTTTTTATCTAGTTGTAAGAATGTCATTCTTTACACGTTGTAAGACAAAATGGTTTTTATCAAGTTAATCTAATTGTGAGCTGGAAGAGTGGCTTCAATACCACATTTTATTGGGCCTTTCCTAATACACTCTTAAAAATACAAGTTCTTTATTGGCATCTATGTTTCCATGAAGAACCTTCAACATCAATGAAACAATTCCATTGCATAAAATGTTCTTTATAGTAGAAAAAAGTTATTTCTAATTTCCAACATGTGGAACTACTGTTCACATTTGAAGACTTACTGCATAAAAAGATACAAACACTGTAACATAAATATAGATCTCTGCCATTATCTGAGAAAGACATCACTCTTATGATGATAAGCTCCAGTGATAGAAATCATCCCTCTTTTTTCTATGAGGGCCAGACTGTGACACTAAAGGGTTACACTAATGGGATCATGTACCAATTTTTACTCCCACTGGTTCACGCTTCCCTGTCTGTCTGCATTCTTTAGCGCATTAATAAAGCCACTGTACTCTATTGAGTGTGAATATGTAATTTACAACACATAACCAAAAGACAGCATCCCACAAGCCAACTCGATTCTCAGCCTACTATGTAAATGAAGCATTTGACTGAAAATTGGCAGAAAAATCAGCTAGTAGGATCACATCACAATATAGTCTCACCTGCTATCCATACAGTGTCTAATTAGGGGAATAATTAGTGTAGTTCTTGCACATATATTCATACAGATAGTACAGAACTCTTGAAGCTCACACGCTAACATTCTTCCAGCTGTATCAACATAACATGTTTAAAATGGGTTTTTGTTTAACTTGATCTCAATGTGGGTGGACAAACTAAACAATGGAAGTGTTTTTGAATTGCAGATGATGTGAGAAAATGTATCAGGGCAACAAGAGGATAAATACACCAGCTATAAGCAGCTATATTATGGTGTTGCATATGGAAAAGAGGATGCAAGACTTTGATGATGTCATGAATGAGCTCTCAAAATGACTCAAGATCTCTTTTTTTTTTAACTCTGAGGAAGTTCAGAGTTCTGTTGTAACAAGGAGTGGACTCTTCAAATATATGTAGGCATGTTTTCCATCTATTTAGTGCTATTTATTTCTTTTAAAACAATAAGAGAGCTGTAAATCTGTCACAGATTTTGATTTGAATTCACATTCATTTGAATAGATTTAGATTTTGATTTGGAAATGAATGGGGATTCCAATAAAGATTCAGGATACCTTTTCATTTTAGATTTGGAATCTAATTTAGATTTAGATTTGGTTAAAGTCTGAATCTGGATTCTGATTCTAGAAGATTTATTGACATGGTAATATGACTTAGCATTGACAAAGCTTTATGAATTATTATGTCTAATTATTATTTTATACTATTCGGTATAAAAATGTCTCACAGCGTAAATAAGTATATAGTTCTGGTTGGCTGTTCACATTGTAAAGCATTATTTTGCCATATTTTGTTCTGCTCTCCTTTATTGAAGTGCTTTTGGGAGACGTGTAAACTTTTACCCTATATATATATATATATATATATATATATATATCATTTTTAAACAAAATTGTTTAATGATTGGAAGTAGGTTTTCAATTATTAAACGATAAATATGCAGTTTTAAATAAAATTTAAATATTTAAATTAAATACACCTGGTTATTCTACTGTGTAAACTTAAAGAGAACTGACGTCATACATCTTCTAAACATCAGCTTGACACCAGCTGGTTTTCATTACAAACAATGTCTGGCATCTTTCGTTTGAAGGTGATTCTTAGTTTGATATTTTGTGAGATATTAAATGTGACTTTTTTAAGTGTTTAATGTTGTTCAGGCATCTTTACACACACATACACAATTAAGGTAACTGCCTCTCTTGTTCTCTCTCTCCAGGGGTGGAAGCAACCCCTCCTTGTTTCTTCGGTCCTGACTCCATCTCTTTGCCTGTGGCTGGAACAGCTGTTGCAGAGGCTGAGGATTCTGGGTACACAGCACTAGGGCACTGCTGCCAGTCATGCTCATCCTCAGCACAGCTGCCACTCTCCATGCAGAAAAACTCCAGCAAAACTTCATCGCAGGGCCTCTTCTTGTGAGTTGCTTTGGTAATAAAGAGCTACACACTTGAATGTGTAGAAAACGTGGTTTTCAGTCCTCTGGGTGGATGTGATACATTGCACAATGAAAATCAGTCAGCGCTCTTCCCTCATTGAAAGAAGGCAAGACAGCTTCCAAAATACAACCCATGGGACACAGTCAGTCAGTTCACTGATTACTTTACAAGGATCATTTCTCCAGCAGACAGGCCTCTTGCCAGGCCCACACGGAATCTGAGCCTGTAGAAAATTCAGCAGATTACTGTTACTGCCACCGTTTCTATAAAACAATGTATATCTGTTTGCGTTTTCATTTATTTGGCTAATTTAATTCATACATTTAGTTTTATTCTGCAGAATCCAGTTGTTCCTAAAATTTGGCGGCATGCAATGACAACACTGTTGGCTATCGAACTCTTTTGGAAATAAATACTAAAGGCTGGAATACACTACATGATTTTTGCCCAGATTGTAGCTCTGATTTGCAGCCTGGACAAGTCAACTCCAGTTGCCCAAAGTCAGAGCCAGACTGCAGATTTTGGGTAGTCAGAGTTGACGGATTTTTACAGAAAAACACGTTGTGTATGATGGGCACTGATTTTTTTAGTTACAAACTTTTGCTGCATCCCAATTCACATACTATACATCCTAAATAAAATTCAAAACTAGAATTAATGCGTTCCATATTGTAGTATGCTAAATTGAGTATTCAAAGGTACATGGATAGATTGAATCAACATCAAACTGGCTTGAGCTGAATAACTAGACTGTCTTCAGTAGATTTCATAATGAATTAACTTTACACAGTTATTGAATGGAACCAACACTGAACTGATTTGAGGTAAATAATGACATTGTCTATTGTCTTGCTGCAGCTGGGCCACAGCATATGATTTCATCCAGTCTGAGGATATCAAACATGTTTGATATTTTGTGCTGATATTTGTTTTCCTTTGTCATGTGTCTCCTAGCAATGAGGCGCATGTTTCTATGTCAGCAGTGTTTGGAAAAACTAATAGTCTGATAGTGTGTGATCCTTAGTCATTTAGTGTATGATGCCTAATTTTTCTCTTTAACCATTTACAGTCTGTAAGTGCAAGATGCCTGGTGTTTTAAGATCAGATTTAAAAAGCCATGTGAATTCCAACCTTAAGGCAGCAACAGCCTGGTAATGTAATATTCAGAGAAATGTGAATGTGAAATGATTTATGACTAAATTACAGGGAGTCATTTATTGTAAGATGTTGTACTCAAGGCCACAGACATTTCAAATCTACAGCTTCTGGTTCACTGACACAACCTTGAGATAACGTCTCCAGTTTGTTTGCCAACAACCTTGAACTTACAAGACCACCCTATACCGTTTATACTTTACGTTACTTGTCATTTACTAAACCTCTTGTCTTTCCAAGCCACTTTTTTTTTTTTTATCAAGGGGCTACAGAATGGCTTAAAATTACTTTAAATGATATATTATTAATACAATTAATATTAATGCTGTTATTGAAATAATCTTAAGCTAAATTGAAAATCATATTTCTATTTGTCATTTCCCCCCTCGGTAACTATTATTTTTATTGAAAAAGAAGCAGTTCTTGAAATTTCTGGGATCACAAAATTAATCTTGGGTAATTAAATTAATATATCAACATGTCCAGTTTCTGTTGGTAAAAAATGAGGAAATATACTAGCTTATATTGGGGGGGGGGGGGGGGGGCCGTACAATGGGAGGCCTTTAGTGAACCAGTCTATTTTAATAATTAATCATTTATGGAAATTTTCTTTAATGCACTTCATAGTGACCAATAATCTACTGCAATTTGATTCAGTGTAGTCGGGCCATCTACTGTTGTTGTGTCCAACAGGAAGTCAGTCACCTCCCTCACTTCCTTCACTCCATTTTCCCTAACTTCTGTAGGAAATGACAGCTTCATTTAAATAAAGCAAGGCCTCGCATGCTGAAGACAAACACATCCTCCCTGTCTGCTGCAGGATTATTGTTCCTCATTGCACAATCTTAAGACAAAAGACTTCCTCTGCTCGCTGCCGAGTGGAGAGTTAGCCATGCAGCTACTGAAATTCTCATATATCCCATTAGGCACCTGAATGTACGCCGAATTCCCATGGTGCACGGGGAACACCTCCTTCTCTGAAGCACAGCAGTTTGGCCCACATCTGTCAAGCAGCAGTGTGATAGACAGAAACCGAATAGCAAATATTTCCAACATATGGCCATGAATTTTAGAAATGGAACTTTGGCTCTGATATGCTTCAGTGAATATTTTTGGGAACAGGGTGAAATAAACATTTGTGAAATTTCCGCATGACATCAGAGGTATAGTAGTAAATGATAAAAGGTTTAAGCCTGTTAACATTCTGTATTAGGGATGAGAATCTAAATAGAACTGAATGATTCTACTTCTAATTCTTTTTAAAAATTCCAATTTTTTATGGTTCCTTTAACTTGTAAGGAATAAACTTAATATATAAAATATTGGAAAAAAAAATCTATTGTCACATAATAAGATAATTACAGCAATAAATGTAAACGTTTTTGCAAAAAGTTTGTTTACCTGTTGTACATGACTTTTGAATGTCCAATAAAATAGTGCAGACCAATAATTGGTAATCTAATAGTGCTACTGGCTACCCGGCATGCTTTGCATCAAGGTAATTTCTGAACACGTTTGTGTCTAATCACTCGAATAAACTTTTTCTTTGTAATGCAAAATATGTTCTTAGTTGACTGTAACATTGCCTGTTGCCTCTTGTCTATTACCATTGCTGAGATATTTAATTTCAGAAATGTAGTGCTGGCTTGACAGTTATTGTCAGTGTCGTTTGTAAAAATAATTATGTTTTTTTTTTTTTTTTTTTAAATGTAGAAATATAAAAAAATTTGAAATCACAGGATGTATTTCTTAGCTGCTACATGAATTAGAAATGACTATCTCACGACCAATTTGTAGGTATTTTACGAGGCGGCTAATTCGTACCAGTTTGTACAACCTGACTTGTACAATTTTCTAAGAATTGTCTAGACCCCACAGTGATGGGTAGGTTTAGGGGCGGGGTTAGGGGTAGGTCATTTGTACGAATTCATATGAATTGGGGAACTCATAAAATATGTACGATTAATTAGCCACCTCGTAAAATATGTACGAATTGCCATGAGATCGGGTTGGAAATGACAATGAGTCTTATGTTTGAATGCCAGTAGCACTGTAGTCTATATATGATTTGATTCATTAACCGGCTCATATGATTCATTCATTCTATAATGGACAACACTGGTTGTGCTGTAGATTTAAATTTTTAAATCTTAATGTTATGGTGCTGCTGAAAAAATACACTATAATGCAGGAAACTTTGTGAATATTTTATACACACGTGAGAACCTCTAACGGAAGCGAAAGTCATACGGTTGGTATTAAAAAAAGGTTCTTATTTCCCAATCTGCATTGACCGTTGTTCCGGGGTCCAAGGATTGTGTATGACAGCATGGGTAAAAGGAGCAGAGACCAGGGCCGTCTGTCAGGAAGAGGCCCCAGAGAGAGAGAGCAGAGTCTGAAGTGAAAAGGAAATAGCCTCTTCTCGGATACCAGAACAGGAACTCATAACGTACAGGATAGTGCTGTAAGTGTGCTTTAGAAAGCTTACACTGACATTTTTACAACATTCAGTTGACCTTGACATGTCTTCATCAGCTCATTTACATAAAAATATAAAGAGAAGAAAAGACATAAATATGACAGATTGCGATTTATTCATCCAAGTTGTTAAAATTATTAGTAATAATATTTCACAATGTTACTGTTTTGACTGTATTTTAATGCAATAACTACAGCCTTGGTGAGCACAAGAAACTTCTTTCAAAAACTTTAAAAAATCAAGTTGCACACATATTCTTAAGTGAGCTAAAATGTCTCCATGGGAGACATGAATGAGACTAAAAAGCATGCAGTATTTTACACAAGAATGTAGTATATTTTGTTATGATTTAGGAACAGCAAGCTTATGAGTTTATGTCTAGTCTGGCATAAGTTAAAGTACATTTTAACAAATGTAACTTTTTGGCAAATCATTAAGGAAAACTTTGTATCTTGATTTATAGTCCTAGACGATTTTCCGCTACAAGCACATTTCCTCTTTGAGGTCCAACAGTTAGTCAGTATTATTCATGACCACAAATTACAGGACATAGCTGTTCTTTGAACAAGAGACAGGTCTGATACCTCACACACTTAAATTTATTCATCTATCTCTCTCATCACAAAATGCATATATTTTGTAAATCAAATCTATGGAAATTTGCAAGCCTAAATTATGTAACCCACATCCAACACCAAACTAAATGCACCTTCAACGTTTAGTTTAAACCAGTCCAAGTTTGAAAATAACCAATTCACCTTTCAATCTTTAGCCCTGGAAAGCAAGAGCTTAAAAGATTTCAACCAGTGCTCTGATTTTAATTTTTTAGTCTTTTGACCCTGTGGCTTTGTGTCCAATTGTGCAAGCTGAAAAGGGTGGCCACTCTCTGTGCATCTCTCCAGCTTCCTGTTTGTCTTTGAGTCTGTCCTCTAAGCTGTCAGTACCCTACTGCAGTCTCTCTCCACAGGATCCATCTCTCTCTTGACCCTTCCTCTTTGTTGAGCCTGCAGGGATCTGGGTGATCTGATCCATAATCACAGCTTTCTGGCCCACATCTGGCATTCTTCCTCCCTCAAACCCCCCAGTCTTGATCTTTGATGGTTAAAACAAGCACTGCCAACATCCAGCAGACCCAGTTATTGGAGATGACCTCACAGGCAACGGTTCCTCCCATGCAGAGGCTGTTAAATTTGCTGATGGTAGATTATTGTTTTGCGGTTGTTCTTATGTTAAGGACTGTTGTGACAGCGTCAAGGCTTTGTGTCTAAGGAGATGCTTAGGAAAGAAAACACATGTGTGCTAATTACATTGTGACTGATCAGATGAGGAAAGCTGCGAAAGAAAGCGGCAGTCAAGGATAAAGAGAAAGAGAGAGTCTGTTTCTTATTCAACTGCTGAGTCAGATGCACCACACCCATGAAACAATGTTTCCATTGCATCTGGCTCACTAAGATATTGTAGTCGACACGTTTATTTAAGAGAGTTTTTTATTCCGTAAACTGTGAGTAGAGACGGAAGAACGGTTATAGGAATAGTTCACTCAAAAATGAAAATTTGCTGAAAATGTACTCACCCGTAGGCCATCCAAGATGTAAACGAGTTTGTTTCTTCATCAGAACAGATTTGGAGAAATTTAGCATTGCATCACTTGCTCACCAGGGGATCCTCTGCAGTGAATGGGTGCCGTCAAAATGAGAGTCCGAACATCTGATAAAAAACATCACAATAATCCACGACTCCAGTATATAAATTAACGTCCATCGAAGGGAAAAGCTCTGTGTTTGTAATAAACAAATCCATCATTAGAACTTTAAACAATTGCTATGGCTAAAATATGTGTCCTCTATCCATAATAATTGCTTTCTCCAGTGAAAAAGTCATCTCTGAATCAGAAAAGCAATATGCACAGATCAAGCATTGTTTACAAGCAAAAACAGTCCAAAACAGTTCTAAACAATTATGTTGGTAATTTTTTTTTTTAATGTGAAAGGACAAAAGGGGATTAACTTTTTCACTGATGGAAGCGTTATTATGGATTATAGACTAGAATTTTGGCCAGAAGCGATGTTTGAAAGTTCAAAAACTCAGATTTTGTCTTTATAAGACATTAATGAATGAACTGGAGTGGTGTGGATTACTGGGATGTTTTTATCAGCTGTTTGGACTCTCATTCTGACGGCACCCATGCAATCACTGTAGATTAGAAGATCCATCCATTGGTGAGCAACTGATGTAATCCTTTTTTGGGGGGTGAAATATTCCTTTAAAGAAATGCTTTGGGTTCATTACAAGTCAAGCTCTACAGCTTCTGTGGCACAAAGTTGATCACTACAGAAAAAAATGTTAACTCACCCCTAATTAAAAATAGAAGACATACAATTTGCAGTTTCAATTTGAAGTTTCAAAAGCAGAAATGTGAAACTCAAATTTTTCCACTGACATGAACTATTCAGTAATTATACATTCATTATTTGAGCTGTTGAGAAGTTGCTTTGTCTTTTTATCCCTCAAAAGTTAAAATTGTGTGTATTTTAATCTTATTGTCTGGCCCAGTGTACTTCCATTATAAAAATAGCTTTTATCACCTTTAATGTCAAACAGTTTTTTCATGTAATATCCATGCTAATACATTTTGTATGTTTCTCTTTTATTTTATATATTCCAGACAGACAGATGTATTGATAGACAGATAAATAGACTGATAGATATATAGACAGACAGATAAATAAATAGATAGACAGACAGAGAGATACACTGATAGAGAGACATATGTTTTGCTGTAGATAAACCACTTTCAAGTTTGTTTTGCCCTCAATTGGTCTTTTTATAATACATGACCGTTTCCTTGTAAACAGGCAAATTCATCCATTATGGATAAATTTACACTTCTTATGAGTTTTTCGAGCGGATGGCACCACAGTGCTGTTTATTCTCTTCCTCTTGGGAATGTATGCACATTGATTTGCTTTCATGTGCTATAAAGAAGTAACATCATGTAAAACTTGGTCACACCTGGTCTGTGGATTTGTGTCACCGTCCAGTAAACCTCTTCTGAAGATGTAATGAAAGACTCTGGGCCGCTGATATGGGTGGTCCACGTGCCTGCTAATGAATCGGGTCATGTGATGGACGCAGCAAACCTAACAGAGAGATAATTATAGACACACACACTCCATTACAAGACACACATCAAAGGAAAAGGCAGTTTGAGAGCTTGTTCCTATGAGGCATGCCCCACCACCCCCTTTAAACAGAATCTCAAATCTTGAATGCCAACGACTCAGCAATTACCCAAATTATCTGAAAGACTCGAACGCTTTTGGCACGCCTTGCAAGACCCAGTCATTACTGCAGGGGTTAGCAGAGGTTGGGGCTATGCCAGATATGCTTAGAAAATTTTAAATGAATGAATGAATGAATAAATAAGTTGATAATTTATCTATTTACTTAGGGTGCTCTCATTTTTATTTGTAAGTATGTAGGGTGTACATGCTTGTATGTTGGATAGACACTAAAACATTTCAAAGTTTTGACAGCATCCATTTGGTTGAAAGAATAAATATGCCATAAATGTTTATTTTTTATTAACTTATGACTTCTTTTCTAATAAGAAAAAAGCATTGCAGTCATTAAATGTTTGGTTGGTTATCTTTAAAGCTCAGCTGAATTTGTTCTTGATCATTAGACATGATGTTATGGTACCTTAGTTTCTTTAAAAGGTGTCTTTATACTAAAACACTGTCTGTTGACTCAGTGACTGACTGGGCAGTGAGGCAGCAAGGCAGCTGTCTATGGTTTCAGACGCAGCTTCATTTATCAGTAAATGATGGAGAAATTCTGTCAGAAAAGGGTCTTTTTAATAGAAAATGTATTTATAACTGAAATCCAGATGGGGCTAATAAAAGAAAAGTCTTTGTATTTTATATTAATTATCATCGAATCAATAAGAATGAAATGGTGTGCAACACCAATGCTAGGGATACTCCACCCAAAAATTAAAATTCTGTCATCATTTACTTACTCTCGCGTGGTTCCAGTACCTGCACTGCATTTCTTTCTCCTGCATAACACAAAAGAAAATCTCTTAAGAATGTTGGGAACCAAATAACATCAGAGCCCACTGACTTTAACGGAGACATTTCTCAAAATATCTGTTACACAGATGAAAGAAAATCATATAGTATTTGAAAAGACATAAGTGTGAGCAAATAATGACATAATTTTCATTTTTGGGTGGAGTATCTCTTTAAGATGAATGGGTGTAACTGGTCTAAGAGAGAGAGAGAGAGAGAGAGAGAGAGAGAGAGAGAGAGAGAGTATATGTGTGTATGTGTGTGTGTGTGTGTGTGTGTGTGTGCGTTACTATAATGATCTGACCAGTTTTTAGAAATCTATCTATCTATCTATCTATCTATCTATCTGACTGTCTGTCTGTCTATCTTAAAACTTACTTAAAAGGGACTCATTTAGAGCAAAACTGTCTGTCTCTCTATCAGTCTTTCAGTCTGTCTGTCTTTTTATCTTTTAGGCAAGGCTCTGTCAAGCTGACATTCTATATTTGTCTTGACAAATTGTTACAAATATGAATATTTGGGCCGTGAGATTTGGTTCATGTTTCTGAGTAAAATGAAAAGGAAATCTGTAGGACAATTGAGACCAGTGCATCTTAAACAATAGCCACAGTCTCTGAAAATATTTGTTTTTACACAAACATTGAGCTTTATGTATTATTGTACAAATGGAGGTCTCAGTTCTGAACATGTTTGCTTGCTTGGCCAGCTTTTCCTCCAGCCCGTTCCAGCTGAGAGGCTGAAAATGAGAGGAGTGAGAGGAAACCTCCTCAAGGCTCTCATTGTTGTGCTTAATCCTCTTCAGACGGACCCGGACAGAGAGAAAAAAAGGCTCATTTTCTAAAGCGTGCTCTGGTTCTATTCATCCACAGAGCTCTCTCTCACCCTCAGCTCAATAGGCCCACAGTGTCGCGTGTCTCACCCTGCGCAACCAACAACGCCTTTAGTTATGCTAAAGACCAACCTTTAGCCACTTTATTTAGCTGAGTGGTGGTGAGGACATAACTGGACTACGCAGTAGAGCTCATGACATGGAAATGAGATCAGTGAATGTTGATAGGATGATATATGTAAGAAATCAATGGAAATAAAGGCGTCATTCACACAGGAACAAATGATGTTAACATGATGTCTTGATACAACTGCCAAAAGATACACCAAATAAGTAGGTCAAGCACATTATTAATCATAATTTAGGTGTCATGTAAACCTCGTGTAGATATCACATGACAAGTTATATCATTAAAGGCAATGTTAAGGAATGAATGGAGGGTTTGTTGTCTATTTGCAATGTGTGTCTGTGACTGAAATATATAGAACATCCATGACAGGAACTAAATGAAAAGATAATAAAAAAAAATAGATCAAATTTTCACAGGATATTATAGCTGTGACTGTAATTTGAAGCGGATTTTGTTTCTTGACTTGTAAAAAAGTATTTATTGGCAATATAAATCTTTTGTGACATTATAAATGTCTTTAATATCACTGTTGTGTGTGTGCTTGATGAATAAAAGTATTTCATTAAAATAATCTACTGACCTCAAACGTTTGATCAGTGAAAAAAAAATTCCGTAAAATTTATGGTAAAAAAACGGCAGCTAGGGTTGCTGGAATTCTACCGTAAAAAATACGCTAACAACATTTTAGGTTTTACGGTTTTAACTTAAATTTACAGTTAAATACCGCAATTTCATTAACTGACATAATGTTAATATACCAACCTATTGAAGTACTGAAATTTGTTTTGTACCTTTGAAATACACTGATAACCACCAAATGCAGGTGGTGATGAGAAAGTCACATGATGAACCAAAGTCCATCACAAGCAGTTTTTAAATAATAACATGTATAGAAGGTGCACAGTGTCATTCACTCAAGCACTAAACACCATCATGATGAGACTCATTAAACTGAAATATGCTATAAACATTAATTTAACATTAGATGTAACATACAACCCTAATAAACATAACTGATAAGAAAAAACTAAGAAGAAACAGTTATTTCAAAGAAAAACATCAAATTCAAACAAAATTTGAAATGCAACGCAGGGAATTCTGGGAACGTCAGTTTACGGTTTTTCCCTGTAAATTTTACAGGAACTTACCGTTAACCATTTAACAGATTTTTACTGTAGCATTTTCACAGTTTTTTACCGTTAAAATTCCGGTCATTTTTACAGTGTATATTAGGCTATGTAAATTTATCGTGATTATTAATATTAATACATTTTACATTGTTAATGAATATCTTATGATATTTCTGTTGCGTCATTTGAACTTATTTAAAGCAATAAAGCACTTAAGGCTTGAGTGTCACAATGGTTTTTACCACAGGTTAGTCACTCACAATGCTTCACATCATGCCTATAATCACTGCTTATCTGTGGTAAAATCACTCTAAAACACAGACCCTTTCGTGTATTATTGCTGTATTCGATTTAGTAAATAAGTATCAACACGACAGCAGCGCTATCAAAGTGTGACATGAATGCTGAACACGGTAAACTTCACACACTTCAGAGGGACTGATGGGGTGACAGGGTGGCCGTGACTGTACAGCGCCGCTGATCCGAGCAGAAAGTCTGTTTCACGGCTGTGAATTATCCTCAGTCAGTGTGAAATATCTGTTGTGTTTGACAGCGTGTGGTGTCGTAGGAGGTATTGTGTTATAGATCTGACGGCCCATCAAGAGCGCTGACAGCACAAACCTCTCTATCCATTAGAAGCCTGACAGAGGCCGTGACAGACCGCTTGATGGAGGAGAGGAAAGAGGGAAACGTGGATCTGAGGAAACTGAGTCAGCAGCACACATCTGTTGCCAGAGCACCGGGGCGAGCCAGGGTAACAGCAACCAAGCACAGATGAAAATCACTGTCAAACTCGAGCGAAACATATTGGGCAAAATAAATGCACCTGTGGCAGCTGCATCTGGTCCAAGCCTCTGTGTGGAAAATGAATGACAATTTGTAGAATTTTTCATACTAAAATAAATGTAATTTAATTAAGATAATTAAAAATCGAATTTAATTAATAACGTAACAATAAATAAAATTGATCATAAATAATCAAATAATCTTTGATGTTAATACCATAAGGCAACATATTTTTTGTCCTTAAAAATTTTAATATGAATTTATAATTACAATAAATGTATGAATTACTAGATCATGCAGTACATTCCCATGCATCCACCATAACATTTTTTTTTAAATAAAAAAACTAAATGTAATATATATTAGAAATATTCAACTTTTATTTGTTGTTGTTTAGGTAAAGCAGATGTTTCCAAACAAAAACAAAAACAAAAAATTCTTGGGAATATTTTTTTTGTGTGTCCCTCACTATCTTACTTCATCCTGTTTGTCTCTTGTAATATAACAAAAGACTCTTCCTTAACGACATCACCATGCAGGAAGTGACATCATTATGGAGGGAAACCAGCAGCACAAACATCAGTGAGTATTTGATGGATTTTGTCTTGTTTCATGGTATTAGTTTGTCTCCTTTTAAAACATTGCTTCCTGTTAGATAATATGACAGATTTCAGTTTGCTAATATCAAAATGGCATAGTAAACTTTAGTTGCATTGAATGTGTTTGAAAGCACTTATTATTATTATTTTATTTTTTGCTGTTCTGATTTATACCACTTGTGCTCCCCCTGTTCATTTTGAGCCTGCTTTAATTTTGCAGTTTAAGTAACTTTGCATGCCATATAGAGGTAGTTTTCTGGCCCATTGTTTGAATGATTACCAACCATTTTTGTACTAATATTCAACAGTCTTTAGGCTTTATCCGATTAAAATTATTGACATCTCTTTCGAGGAAAAAGCAAACTTAAAAAGTCTTAAAGAGCCAAGGGAAGTGCCCTGACTCACTCAGTAGTTGTCTGCCAGGAACATGACATCTAGTTATAGACTAACTTTATAGTTTTTCTTGTAACTTCCACTTTCCAGTAGTTATGATTGTACTTTTGATATTTGTAATGAAATAGTGATATGTGAATCACGAGCAACTCCCAAGCAATTCCACAGAGTACTGAGATCAGCTGAAAATGAATGAATAACAGTGACAGTGATGTGAATAAAATGAGCTGTCATTGTGTTGGTCTGTCATATCAGTCAGAACCCTTCTGTGTTGTCTGTATGTTTTATGCAAAAGAGCATGACAACACAGACAGCTAGTATATGTAGGCAAGCATGTGTTTTGGGAATTGGCAAGTAGCCATCTGAAAGTCCCTAGATGACTGCTAATGAATTGGGCTTTCAATGACTACTGCAGCTTGGGGGCTCCACCCTCAGCTTTCATGTAATGTTTTTGTGTCTGGTGGTAAAATTGCACGTTTAGGATTGTTATAAGACTATTTGATAATCGGGAACTTGTTTATCTACATTGAAGCCTATATATCTTCGGCCGATTTTCTTGTAGCTGTAACAAGTATTGGTCATAGATTTAATTTATATCGAATGATATGTACACTACTGTAAGTTGATTTTGATAGTTTTAACCAAATGAATAATTGTAAACGTTCCTCTGAGGTTTTTAAAATTCAGAAGTCCACCGTTAGCCTTTGCTTGGGGGTTATGCCATATTATTTTATTTTCCAAGCTTTACTTGTAAAAATATGATTAGCAGCCACTTCTATGTTAGTTTCATTATGTCAACAACCTGTTTCAGTGTAAAAAGATCTAGCATGCAGCACTGTTACTTTGTAGATCCTCCATTATTTTTCCAAAAAAGAAAGAGCTGAAGTTGAATTCCTACCTCCGAATGGCTAGCTAATGAATAGTCATCGGTCGAGAGCCAATTAAATGATCTTCAAAGGCATTTTGGGCAATGAACTCCAGTATTAGCTAGTGTGTGTTAGCATGCAGAGTCTTGGTGGATAAGTAATAAGACCCACTTAACTCTTCAATTATTTTCCATTACAGGGGAGCCACGGCAGTGTTTTGCCTGCTCAGTTTATTGGTAATGGAAGGCTTCATACTGGGGAGTGTTAATTGGTAGGTGTCAGAACTAGAGAGTTGCGGGTTATGTTTAGAGCATCTTCATTAGCGCATAGATCCTTAAGTGAAACTCGTCATTGCCTGCACGTACAAGCGTGTGCGTTTTATCGTGCCGCTTGCATGCTGCTTTTTTCAAGCTGGTCTCCAAGCTGAGCCCCTTTCAGAGGGGTGGATAAATTATGTACATTTTTTAGCATTTAACTGAAACTGTCTTTCATTGGGCGCAGCTGCACTCATGGGCACTTTCTTGATTTCTGAGGTGATTAATTCAGTTCACATCTTTATTTTAAAAAGCCGATTACTTCATTTAAAGTCATTACAGATTTATCCTCTTTCAGTGTCTCTGGATAATTCACACAACCAGAATTCATTGAAATTGACCATCAGTATCTGAAAAGAGGCATCATAGATTTTGTTGTTGTTATTTTTAATTATAATAAACAAATATGTTTCAGTGTTTTAATTGTATTTAAATATACATACACTACCGCTGAAAGAATTTATGAATGAAATAAATGAATTTATTTAATGTGGATGCATTTAATTGAGCAAAAATTACTTAGAAATGTTAAAAATGTTCTACTTCAAATCAATTTTGTTGCTGGGAATCCTGGGGAAAATGTCAGAAAAATATTAAGCTGTTTTCCACATTGAACTTGCAGCACATCAGTAAGTTTGATTTCTGAAGGATATATATATATATATATATATATATATATATATATATACAGTGCCCTCCACTAATATTGGCACCCTTGGTAAATCTG
>JAFVLL020041288.1:0-41928 GCA_021397915.2 Tor tambroides | reverse complement strand
AGAGGATTAATATATATATATATATATATATATATATTAATCCTCTTTGAAGTTTCAAGGAACATTTTTTTTTTTTTCTGGGAAGAAAGAAAGTTTTATGTGTTTAGAACAGTGAGAGTAAGTGAATGATTGTGATTTTTTTGCATAAACTATATTCTTTTAAATGTGGACTGAGCTCAGAGGGGAGAGATAGCACACAACTTAGACCCAGTGATCACATCTGAGAGCAGCTCTGCCTCAAGGCATCTACTGAAGTACACAAAATCATTTATCATCTGCACCACAGACAAAGAGAGACAGAGAGAGAGAAGCGGTCACAAAACACAGCAGCAAATATCAAGGCAGACATAAAGAAAGAAAACGCTAGACTGAGGAAGAAATTCAGAAAGTCAACACAGCAGAAAGACACAAACGCCTGACACTTCAGCTGTCAGTGTGTGCTCTGATTGCCGAGGCCTCTGGGAAGTCAGCAGCTCTGTGTGTCGTGCAGATGCATTAAACCCTCTCTGCAGAGTCACGAACATAGAAGATACCACCCATCTAGATCATCCCAAAATGTGCATGTTTAATATGAATTGAAATTAAAAACAGAGAATTAGAATTTGGTTGCTGATGGTTTTGAATGTGATTAAAAATATACATATATATACACGCACAATTTTACTGTAACACTGGGAACCAAGAACATATTGGCACACTTGTGGAAAAATAAAGGCATGTATTCTGTACTTTTCTGGCCAGAAGGTCACTCTGGTATCCCTGCAACCTTCAAGATGACAAGCTGTTTGGAGAATGAATGGAAGGACTTTTATTCCATCAATTTATATAAATTGAGCATTTACTGAGAAATGTGTTAAAAAGTGATGTTGAAGCTCCCTCTAGTGTCTGTAGTGAAAGATGTGGTGCTTTTGAATTGAGACAGTTGATTTTTCAATGACTGAATATATGCCATTGCATTTTATTTTAGGCATATAATGTTAGTCTGAGAATTTGTCTTTTCATTCCAAAAAACAAAACAATAATAACAAAACAACAAACAAACAAAAATAACTTTAGGAATATTTGGATTAGCAGTTCATGACCCCCCTCCTCCCCCCTCAATCAATCAATCAATCAAACAATCAATCAAAATATTTTTTGAAAAAAATATCATTTTCAACATAACTGAAAGCATTAATTCAGCAAACCTATTCCTAAATGTTTAGTATTGAAATAACTCATCATTAAATGTGTTTAAGCATCTATATTAAAATTACATAAAATTATTAATGACGTTGTCAACTATAATAAATAAATAAAAAATAAATATTTGAAATGAAATTAGTTTTACAGACTCTACTTTGAAAACAAATATTATTGAGCATTTCCAACATTTTACACCTATTCACAATATCTTTATCACTTTTTTTTTTATAATTTTATACTTTATTCATAGCAAATGACACACTGTTTCACACACTTGTGGAAAAATAAAGGCATACAGTACTTTTCTGGCCATTTGTCTTGGAATCTCTGCTGCTCTGGTGTTCTGTTTTCTATTTTTTTTTGTGTCATTGTGTCATAGCCGAGATTCAAACTGTGGTCTCTGGCGCAAGAGTGTTAATTTCCACCACTAAGCCACAGAAGGGAATTGAACCCAATACTCAGACGCGTTCTTAAATTAACTGAGTTTATTTAACAAAAATAGCAAAAAGGGTACAAAAATCCTTTCCTTAATGAAAGCCACAAAACAGAAAAATCTTCAGTCCAAAAAAAGATCCAAAAGGAGAAAAATAATCTCCAAAACAAAAACTCAGGGAAAAGACACCAAAACACAGCAAACATTAAACACAGGAAAACAATCCAAAAGGTTTTCAAAGTATAGTTCTTAGAACTAGAGCAGACTTACGGCAGCAACTGCCTTAGGAACAACAATAACCAAGCAAAGAGTCAAAGGAAGTGATCAGCTTAAATACACAGCCCAGAACAAGGCACATGTGAAAGCAATAGCACTTGTTACAAGAGGCACAAGTTAAGTAGCCCCTCACTGCAGAACAAAGATCCAGGGGGCAGGGTTGGATCGACATCTAGGGGGTGGAGATGGGTGGGTTTAGGGATCAAGGGGTGGAGCTGGGTAGGTTTAGGTAAATATAAGGTGGGAGGAGTTGGATCTAGATCCAACCACGCCCCCTGGATCTTGTGTTCTGCAGTGAGGACCATCTCCACAAGTTTGGCATGAGAGTACTATAGGGACCTCTAGTGGCCAAAATAAAACATTACAAAGCAAAAACTCTGACACACTGCATCCATGATTGGACTTCAATGCTGTATTAATGCTGTTATTTGTATAAACATATCTATATCTATTACATACATGTTCCTAATTGGTACTGGTTCATTTTTACAGCTCTAGATTGCTGAAATATGACTTAAACAAGTTTACTTCGGGTTGAATATGGATCAAGGTCTTCCAGATGCTTCTGTGAATTTCTTATCTCTGTATCTGTCCTCTTCTATCTCTTCACTTCACTGATTTGAAAGGCCAGTATATGATGAATGTTATGGATGTTGATTGTGTGTGTTTCTCCAGGTGTGGTTCGGGTGGATTATGGTGATGTTTCTTCGCGGAAGGCTTTGAGAGAATCACTGAAGTGTAAACCCTTCTCATGGTACCTGGAGAACATCTACCCTGACTCTCAGATTCCACGCAGATACTACTCACTTGGGGAGGTAAGAGAGTTTCACTGTTTTCTTGTTTGACACGGCCATTAAAAGAATCAGAGTTGTTAATAAATTGCTTCAGTTTGTCATTTTGCACACTAAATGTGCAGCTTTATGTGTGCGGTTATGCCAAGACCTCTGCAATACCAAACAGTTTCACTTCCTGCCCAGCCAGTGTTGTTCTTATTGTGTTGAGCAGTTCTACTGTCTGCAATAAATGTATTTAAAGCTTTTCACCAGTTATATTTTCACATAAAACCCAAGGACAATGTTCAACTATAAAAAAAGATGACTTACACACACTGCTTGACTAAAAAGAACACTGCATTTTATGAAATCCTCAGACTTTGTCCTTTTATGTTATTAGATCAGAAATGTTGAGACAAATCAGTGTGTGGATAACATGGGCCGTAAAGAGAATGAAAAGGTTGGCTTCTTCAACTGTCATGGAATGGGTGGCAACCAGGTAAGAAAGTTGTAAAATTAAAGGGTAACTGTTCAAATAAATTTAAATGTAACATGAAACTAATTAAAAATCTACTAAACAGAATAGTTCGACCAAATATATATACAGTAATTAATTCCCATCTGATTAATCTGTTTGCAGGTGTTCTCATATACGGCTGACAAAGAGATTCGAACCGATGACCTGTGTCTGGATGCATCGCGGCTTAATGGACCTGTTGTTATGCTGAAGTGCCACCACATGAAAGGAAACCAGATGTTTGAGTACGATGCAGAGGTACATATCACACAGAAAATATCACACATACCAACAACATCACTCTTGTACACCAACAAGTCAATGCAATAAAAACATCAAATTACACATAGGTTCCCTTACAAAAAAGAAGATACTTCAAGTGTGCTGTTAGTACACTTTTTTTTTTTTTAAGTAGAAATAAGAATTTTTATTTTAGTTCACATATGTTATACTATAGTTATTGTTAAACTACGGTATATACTAAAGTACACATGGTTTATACAAACAAGTGTACAGTCCTGAAAAGTCTAGGAATTTATACTCATTTAAATTAAGCCTTATACTCATACTTAATTTTTTAAATGTAAACTATGTAGATTTTTTGGTCACACTTTAGAATAGGTAACACTTGTTAACTATTAACTACGACTTTTCCCTCAATAAATTCTTAATTTGCTGCTTATTAATAGTCAAGGTAGTTGTTAAGTTTAGGTATTGGGTAGGATTAGGGATGTAGAATAAGGTCATGTAGAATAAGGCATTAATATGTGCTTAATTAGCACTAATGCATGGCTGATATTCTAGTACTATGCATGCTAATAAGCAACTAATAGATGTAACCGTAAAATACAGTGTTACCGATTTTTTTTTTCAGTACATCGAAGAAATTTACATGAAATGGTTCTGTAACATGTCCTAAGCTCCACAACATCCCAGCATAAACGCTCCCGATAAAATATTTGTTATTTAGGCTAAGCATCAACATTCACAAACCACTGTTATTTTTAACAGAAAAGCAAGCATGGGCTGCTGCGTGCATGGTTTGGCATGGCAAAATGCGAGCAGCGCTTCCTTTATTATCACTAAAAGCTGACATCTCAGTTCATCGCGATCTCATAAAGCTCTGTTATAACACAATGCACAATGAACCTTTCACAATGTCTACACTTCGTGTATTAAAATGAGACGATTTGTGAGCACGCAATTTCAGCACTGCAGTGAGTGGATTCTAACTTAATCACCTCTGATTGGCATTGCGTTCCAGAAATCAACAGCTGAGTCTGTGATTGGCTACATTGCGGAACCCTTTAAACACGTGTTATAAATAGAAACTCTGCCTGTGCACATTAATCATTTTAATGTCGATATTAGTTGTTCCTTTTGCTTTTGTGCAACAGATAAATAACAATTTATATGTTTTAGACATTTTATGTTTAGGTCATTTCTACTTCGCGGGAGTCCCGCGAACAATTTTATTCTCCCGCGTCCCGCACACGCACAAGTCTCTTCCCGCCCGCACCCGCACTTGCCCATCAAGAGTTGTCCTGCGCCGCACCCTGTTGCGTTGGGTCCCGCGGGTAAAAGTACACTTTGAAGTAGAGACCTGCTGAGGGAGTGCAGGTCTCTACTTCAAAGTGTACTTTTACAAACTAAATGTGGGCTGCACATATATAGTTAGCTACTAAACTAAGAGCTGCATTACAAAATAAAAACTCATTTAAGATGTGAGACGCTTTTAGGACACACTCAAAGAGGAAAACACCGTGGCAGGTGTCATTTTAAAAGTATGCACATTCCTACCTTAGGCTATTTGTAAAAGAAATTAATCTCCAGTCCTTCTGCTATCCTTTCAGGTTTATCCATAGCTATTCAAATGCTAGAAAACAGCTGATTTTCCAAGTAAAAACAGACAAATAATGTTTGCACGTAGCAGGGCCGTGCAGAGACCTTTGGAGGGGCAGGTGCTCAAAGTATAAAAGGGGCACATGGAACACGGCTTTTAATAGGGCTGTGCTCCTTGCTGATATGTGTATCGAAATGGATGCTTCTGTATTGATACAGCAGCAAATGCCATGACGCAGGTCTGAAAAAGAAACAGAACAGAAAAGACAATTTTAAGTTTAAATGTTAAAGACATTTTTTGCACCTCTTAATTACTCTGGAATGATATTATTATTATTAGTATTATTAGTATTATTATTATAGTTGTTGTTGTTGAGTTTACAGGGTATGGTGGTTTTGCTGTTGTAAAAAAAATATGTTGTTGTAGAAAAAAAATATTCCTGTCTTATTTAAAATAGAATTCTATTCTAATCCTGTTCTGAATTTATTCATTTTTTGAATGATAATGATTATAAAAACAGGATTGATGATAAGTATAATTTGGAGGACGAGAAAATCAGTACAAGCCTGTTTTACCAGTGTTGTGATAATTATTTTTAAGGCACTCTACGTTTTTTAAATAAATACTGAATTAATAATAGTTCAAAGTATGAATAGTTTTTAGTCAGATAACATAAAAAAGACAAGACACCTCGAAGCGCTTTAAATTTTTCCCAATTAGACAGCAAGAACGAAAGAGAACAAGCACTTTTGTTTTTTATTGCTGTGCTGTAGAACTACATTAGCTGCATTTTTAATATTTAATATTAATTTTAATAAAATGTAAATTCGTCCCACGCACTTAATTCAAGCTGGAGTAAGTGTTTTCACATAGAGGTTTCTAGATTTAAATTAGATTTAAATTAAAAGAGACCTGACCTGACGTTTTATTCGTATCCAAAATGAGGAGATGTGAATATCAGGAGAGCTGAACACTCACACACAAAGCAGAAACGTTTTTACTGATGAAACGTGAAGACAATAAACACACGATTGCGAAAATATATGGTTTGTGTGTTTTTCAAGTTATCTTCAGGTAATATATAAATAAACTATATGAAAAATGCAGTACTGACTGACATATCATTTAGTATAGAAACTATATATATATATATATTTCCTGAATTATTCTATGATAAAAATGGGAAAAGGGTGTTCATAGTAGCCTTTATAAACCAATCATAAAATTGTCATTAGGAAAACGCTTTAAAAATATTGTAGCCCCTTGCTGCAGCTAACCTTGACAGGCTACACAGCAACATAAACGTACTCGCCGTTCATAAATAAAATAATAATAATTCCAATAATATATATTTACAAGCAAACCGCTCAGCTAGGAATCTTGCTCATCTACACATAAGATGACATTAAAAGCCCAAACTTTCAGAAACAAGAGCTCAAGTCTATAGTTACCTCTTATAGTTAGCCTGCGGTTGAGATATAGGACTTTCGAAGACACTAAACCATTTCTATAAAGTAAATATTCAACGGAAGCGTGTCATTTACATGAAAAAAAGTATCAGGAACACTTGTATGTACTATTTGTGTAATTTTAGAGACTAAACTTACCTGAAATGAGTGAAAACAACAGTGAGAGACGGCGTTCAGCTGTTTGACAGTTGTATTGCCGCCCCGTTTCCATGGTGACTTCCTCCGCTCCAGTTCAGCGCGCGCGCCCATTAAAGCACGTAGAAGTCACGCAGAATTTACGTAAATATAATAGCTTTAGAAATGGTAAACGTGGTGTAGAAATAACATTGAAAAAACATTGATTAAAAACTAAGGCGTATATATAGGAATAGATTTTTCGTACACATATTTACACATGTATCATGAACAATTTTTAAACTTTGTTTTATGTATTTTTAAAATATATTTTCAAAATATATTTCAATATATTTAACAGTGCTACATTCCTATGGGTGTAATTAATGTGAATTTATTAATAGGGCTATATAAAGGCTGTAGTTTATTATGGTGTTTGAACTACTGAGATGTTTAATATGTTTTTATGGATGCATTATAGGCATATTATATAAATGATTGTTAACAGATGTACTACACAGCACAAGCGTTTTCAACGAGATAACCCACTGGGGGCAATTTCTGCCATGCCAAATATACAGTATATTATATTTACATATGGTTTGCGAATATTAATAACAAATCTATGGGATGTGCAGGTTGTGCAGTGACACATAACTTGAAACTATTTATACAATCTATTTCTTCACTTCCTATATTATTCTGACATGGTGAAAAGAAACACATTTTATCTTTAAGGAACGTTCAATCTTGTGTCTGAAGTTTAATTACACTTTTTAAATAGCATTATAATCAGAGAGCATATAAAGTACATACAAAAATTATGGTAATGAAATTACGTGCATACGACGTTGCAGTTACGTTGCCAGTAAGTCATGAAGTTACCAATATATTACGATTAGAGTACGTATCTGGGACGTTCTTGGTTATCTTGTTACGTTAGGAGGACGTACTGACGACGTTGTGAGTTGGTAATGGGATGGTAATGGAATTACGTGCATACGACGTCGTGGTTACGTTGCCTATTGGTAAGTCACGAAATTACCAAAAATTACCAATACGTTACGTAACTGTTACGTCGTGTGTTAGCAGGGAATTGGCGTTCCGTCCATATAAGCTGCGAATGCTCCTCGTACCCAGGCCGTCTGATAGATTTCAGGCCAGGGGCTAATTGATATAAACATGATTATAAGTTGATCCCTTGTCATTTGAGATGTAACTTAAAGCTTAATGAAGTGTTAGGAATAAGTATGTAAAATTATTTATTTGAAAAACAACGGTAATTTTCTGTAAATCTACATCAGTTACGGAAGCTTCCGGGTAAGTGGATTCTCTGCAGCTTTGGCGCCTCCGCTCTGTTGCTATGACTCGTCAGGATTGTATGGAAGGCCGATATGTCTTTACACGTAACGTAGACGATATAACGTATGGAAGGCCATTCTGCCCAAAAAACGCGCGAATTTTAACGCGTCGAGAAACGTGTTGTTTACGCGTAGAATACGTGTTGTTTACGCGTGAAAATACAATTATATTTTGAGGCAAAAATATGAGGTGCCTTATATGCCATAATTATTAAAAGCCTCTTGCAAACACTAGTAAAATTAGCACTTTTATCAGTTTTAGTGAAATTCATTCATCTGCATTACACAGAAATAGGGGTGTATGATACTGACAAAAAATAATATTGCTATATTTTCTGAGATTTTATCAATAACAATAATTACACAATATTTTACTGAGTGTGTTATTGTGCTGATATCCTAATGGACAGCTGACTCCTACATTTTTTGATATTCTTCATATTCTGTGGGGTGGTCAGTTCACACTGATAGAAATTAGTCTTTTCCAATAAGTTTAAATAGATATTTACCTTTCATGGGCATTTTAACCTTTAAAAAGCCATTTTTTTCTGAAAGTGTGCATTATCTTTTGAATCAAATTCTTACATTTAATCAGTAAATTAGAATAATACGACATTTGGGCTGTTAGCAAGCAAATTAAATCAGTATCAACAAAATTCATCTTTGCAATGCAGAGGAAACACAGAAGCTGCATCTGAAGTGACATTTAGATGTATTACACAGTTTAATGCAGGACATGAATGCTTTAACCTGTAGTTACAAATGCATAAACAATGTTTTGATATATTAAACATAAAACGTTGAATACTGATATTTGAAATTATTTAAAAATGAAGAGATACTTTAAATGTGAAATTAAAACTGCTAGTAGGCAGTAAGTCACTGTTTATAAGTGAGTCATTGTGATTGAACTGAATCATTTAAATGGTTGATTCATTCAGAAACGAAACATCATGTTGAGCTGTGGCTGTGTTTGGAATTATTTTTGTTGGCGAAATAGCTCCAAAAACAGGCATTATTGTGTCTAAAATGTAAGTCTGTTAATATTAACTTCTTGTCTGTTGAACTGTTGTATAAAATCAGTATCACATTTGCAATCAGGCTGACAAAGCGCTCGCCCAAGCGGAAAAAAAATGCTGTTGCTGCCAGATCTTGATTGCCGATAATTACATTGTGTTTGATGCAAAACTAACTAGACTAAATCAAATGGAAAAAAAACCAAAGTAATTATTTTCATGCTTTCTCAAGCAAAACAAATTTCCACTGAAAAGTCCACTGAAAACATATCGTGGCATTCCATCGGATGATAGGCGTAGCGTAAGCTCCGGTGAGAATATGCTAGTCTTGTGAGAACCAAGTTTTGTTTACAGCAAAGGAAAACCAGTCTCCTCTTGGCATATATCGAAATCCTCCAACATTTTTTCTTTACAAATCCCCATTTTGTACTTCTAATTCATGACCAGTGTTTTGTTTTGCTCTCTCCACTGCGCTTCCACATTCGTCACCGCGTTCGCTTACATCCTACATCATCCGCTGGAACGCCACTCTCTCGTGTACATGCATACGACAGTTTTATAAAGTTTTAAATATGGGTATTTTTCCTACAATAACACATCGATTCACTTCAGAAGGCCTTTATTAACCCTCTGGAGTTGTGTGAAGTACATTTTATGATGGATTTATGCACTTTATTGGACTTCAAAATCTTAAACCCCATTCACTGCCATTATAAAGCTTGGAAGAGCCAGGACATTTTTTTTAATATAACTCTGATTGTATTCGCCTGAAAAAGAAAGTTATATAGGATGGAGGGTGAGTAAATCATAGGGTGAACTATCCCTTCAAGAAGAACAGCAATTATTTGAAATGGAACATTGTAAATGTAAATGCCACTTTTGGTTAATTTTATGTCTTCTTGCTGAATAAAAGTATTAATTTCCTTCAAAAAAATTGATTGCAAGACTAATGCTCATATTTAGGAAAAATAAGTATTCCGTTAAATGCTGTTAACATTTATATGCTACAATTTGTTAAGTATAATAAAATGTATAGGCAATAAAGTATATCAAATACAGTATATAAAATAAAAAAATAAAAGTATGTAATGTGTTACCATTTAAATATGTTTCTGTATGTCCATGGACATTGTAATGTACTCTAGTGATCACAGTTTGTTACAGGGAGGAAGGACCGTCCTGAGCTGAGATACAGAGGTTTCTGTAAACATCCATAAAACCAAAATTTGTTTATGCCCATGATACACAATCAAGCAAAATAAAACTAAATAAAAATACTGATGGTTATGCAATGCCAATACAAAGAGGCAGTCACTTAAAAAAAAAAGTAAATTACAAAATTACAAATGGTCATGATGGATTGTTCTTGGATCCAATGTGTAAAAGAATAATATCAATGAGTTTTCATTTGCAACTGATGTAACAGGGCACACAGGTGGTATCCTGTTCGATGAGTACTTTAGAGAAGAAGAAAGTAGAGGACTCGGTGTCCAGCGTGCCTCTGTTTTCACTCAGACACCCTTCGATCCTGTACACATCTGAGCTTGAAAGGTTGGTCTTCAGGTTTAGGAGAGCAAGAACATGCTGCTCACTAGTGCAGAATGACAACATTGATGAAATCTCACGCACACTGTAAGATTATCAAATTCTAATCTCTAAATTCTAAAAAATCATTCATTCTGCTAATGCTGTCTTTGGAACTGTCTAAAATGGTATTTGTATAATATTATAATTTGTAGTACTAACATGTAGAAAAAAAACAAGACAACTGAAAATTCAGATAAAAATGATCACTCTGGTCAGTCAGGTCAAAGAGTGAAATATTTTGGTTAGGTTCAACTACTGCATCTTGCCAGCTGCTATCTAATAGACTCACCTAATGTCAGGATAGTCTCTTGCCAGAGTAACTATCTCAAGTTGCAAACTCCCAAGATCCTGCAGTCTCAGAATCTCTGATAATTTGGGCAGTATTTGACAGAGCCATTCCTCTCTGGATCCCTAAGGAGGAGAATGGTACTTGATTTAGAAAACTGCATTTTTTTTATTCTCTCTGAGAGTTTAATCTGTATATTTGCAGTGCTTCTTCGCAACTCTTACATTCTGCATTCCCACAATTCATTATACTATTACAAAGATAATAATGTAAAAAGAATGCCTGGATAAAGTTTATATTTTGGCTGGGACTCAATGTCATATTGTGTCTACAACAATAATACCAGACTACTGTATGTTATTGGCAACCTGTCAAGCACACAAATATTTTTGATTTTCTAAACCATTGTAAACTAATAAACCTTAAAACAAGCCTATAAAATAACCTTTAATTGTTATTTAAGCAGGATTCAGCTTTACCAATGAGGAGATTTGGGAAATGTGATTAAACACACACACACACACACATAATTCCTTTCCTTTTTGTTTTTCTACATTAGATATTTTATAAGTGTGATTCAGAGAAACAGAAATGCAGAGGAGAGAAACTGAAGGTTTCTGAGATTCCAAAACATAATGACAACCATGTGTTATACGAGTCAGGAATTGTGGTTTCCCTGAACGTTCCAGGAAGAAAGCCAGGAGAAAATATGATTTGTATTTATACTCTATTCAAATGCGAATGAAAATCTGCATGTGGAGTATTTTGGAGTGTTTTGGTCGCATGTGAGTGCAAAGTATGTTCATATGCATACACGTGTGGGTCTGGATGAGATCTCACCACTTTGGCAAACACAGAGCAGATTTTATTGCTGTCATGGCAGATGAACTCAGCAGCTGCTTCTTGCTGCTCTTTGTCTTCCAGTTTCAGTTTTCTCTTCATCATTCGCCTCACATACTCAACCATTACTTCTACATGCAGCTCAGACAGTAACTCCTATAAACATACAGACACACACCCTTCATATATCTGTAATTGTATCGTAGAACAATTAAAAAAAACAATTTATAGAGACCAAAGTAAGATTACACATCTATTACCATCACATAATAGGATTGTCAGAAATTATATTTGCTGCTAAATTGGTTCTAACCTCTCTGCAGACAGGCTTTAGCTCTTTGAAACTGTCTATGTTATTCTTAAGTGCCTTCACCAGCTCCTCCACAACCTCACAATGTCCAGCAAACCAAACTTGAGTCCACAGTTTACGGTACAGCGGCTGTGCAGATAAACAAGTCTGGTTATTTCATATTTTTTTAATTTATGAAATTAACAGTAAAAGAAGCATCAAACATGGAAGTAAAGCACATGATGTGATTTATCCAAGAATAATAGGACAGGTGTGTTGGCCCTGGAACAACATTTCTATAATACAATCAAAAGCCACGCACTTTCATTAGCCCTAACCCTAACAATTAAATGGTAAATGTTAATTCAGTGAATCAAAGTTAATTTGCTGACCTTGTAATTATCATCTAAACTATTTACTATTTACTAATTACTTCCTCATTGGGCCTCTTTCAAACGAGATGAGGTAGGAAAGGTTCAGGACAGTGTAATTATTAAATAAGTTTCTGTTGTTTACTAACCTTCAGTTCTGTGTGAATTCGACTGAGGAAATATTTGTGACAAATGTTTTTGAGATCTGCTAATGTCAACAGGCAAGCTGTTCTGGTGTCCTCTGAGAAAAGATGTTCTGGTTTTTGTACGTAATCCCTGAGGATATAGAGAAGTAATGGTTACATACAATTGTAAAAGCATATGTCAATAATTTTAAAAAGGCAATACAAAATACATTTTGTTTCTGTTTAATACTTGAAAGGTTAAACTGCTGCAATATCAGTTTACTCACCTAAACTGGTGAATGTCAAACAGATTAGCACTGAGATTTTTAGGAATGTTTTTTTGTTTTCTTTTGGCAAGTTCCTCCAGACTTTTCTTATAGCTTTCATTGGAAAGAAAAAAGCATGTAATTTTAATGATTACAAGGCAATTCTGGAATGAGACAAAAGGGATTTACCTTGTTAGAAAGCCATCCAGCTGGTTTAGAAGACACCAGGCTTTATTTTCACATCCTAAAAGTCCTTTGACCTCACTTACAGTTACATCAACAAGCTATAAAACACAAATATTGACACATATTGAGCACATAAGCTGGAAAAAAAATAAGAGGGGAGATTCTTGTTTTGAATCATTTTCCTATTGAATGACTGAATGAATTGCATAAAATGTTTTGTCAGACAGACATGCACAGAAATGTTAGGTTGAGTGCAAAAACTAAAACAAAACGCAGTGAATCATTTCGGCTTTTCTGGGTTTGACCACGGAAGTAAACTAGCAGGATAAACTTCCATTGGGGTATATGGGAGATCATTTGCTTGAAAAGAAAATGCAAAAATCTCTGTATTTCCACAGCTTTTCTGATGGGTTATGGTGAAAAGACAGAAACATGTCAAACCTAAAGTCACTTGCGTTGCAGTGCTACATTTTTTAAAGTTAAAGGCAGGGTATGCAATTTTTCAAAAACGTTTTAGAAAACTGAGTCGGACCGAGTAACAAAACAAACGTGTAGCCAATCAGCAGTAAGGGGTGTGTCTACTCGTGATGTGGAGGAAAGAGCGTTCAATGAACAGCTGAGCCGAGCGACAGAAAGATAGAGATGGTGAACGATAAGGCAAGAAGTAGGACCCGTGTAAATATCGGATCAGCTTTCCAGCGCTGGAGAGAACTCAAGGAGCGGAAGGCCTGCGATCGGACGCCGAGGTTGCTTTTCTTCTCGATGGGTGAGTAACACCGTGTCTACACCGGACGCGCTGCACCGCAACAGCTAAAGCCTGCCTACACTGGACGCGTGTATTTCACGTGTTGTTTAAAACTCAAATCTGCGGTTTATTTATAAAAACAGTGCCTAGTTGAAAATGTGTTTCTATTGTTCTATTAATATGTTTAAATGAAAATGAAAAGTGGCAGTGGTGTTTGATATATTTCGTCTGTAAATAGAGTGAGGAAGATTGCAGCAGCCAAGGCGAGCTGCCTGATGTTATCAAGTACGCTGCTCTTTGCAGAATTACCGGACTTGCGCTGCCTGGCCCGCGGGAGTTCACACTCCAGAGTCTAACCTGAAGTCCAAATCCACGGCGATGCAAGTCCGAAATTTGCGTACTTGCTATTGAGAAACGCGCACAGACCTAACGTTACGTCACCAGACCAATTGCCTAATCTTCTCGGTACTTTAGACCGCGATGGAAACGCAGACAACAACAGGTCTGGGGGAAAAAAGTTCCTGGTACATATTGTTCCAGGTAATTTCGGTGGAAAAGCGGCTTATGTTTCACAGAACTAATCGTTGCCTGGGTTGCATAGGCTACATATATGTGGGGCGGATCTATCAAAATAGGGGCGAGACCCTTTTGGTGTAGGGGCGTGTTTGTTTTGATGATTTCAAATATCAACATTGGCTTCCAGAAATTGCTTACCCTGCCTTTAATTCCAAAAAAGAATTATGATGTCACTCACAACCATATTTGCAACGTCTCCAGGCAGCTATTTCGAGCATGCAAGACCAGCAGCTATCTACTTGAATGGGAAAATACTGAAATCTCAAAAACTGCACATTTAAATAACATTTTAAATATGCAAAAAAAATCGGACATGTCCCATGAATTTCGTTTCTTATGCTCAAATAGCTACTGACCGCGGGCACTGCTTTTCTAACAGCACAACCAGTGGTCAGAAAGTGAATCTGCATTTGATTCAGGCTGTCTGCCATTTTTTATTTTTTTTGGCCATTGTTCTGAACAGACAAATCGCGTATATAAAAACTGAATTTGTGCAGAATGTAGAATTTGTGTTGTTAAAAACAGACCTTAAGACAGAAGAATATAATCTCCTAACTCTCATGAGTGCTTTTAAAATCAAAATTGTAAAAAAAAAAAAAAATTAGAAGTAAAATTAAGCTATTGTTTTTATATGTAATTGAATACAAGCACAAGTATTCAGTTTAAACTGTGTACTTGAGTAAAGTGCAAATCTCTCAAAGTAATACTTAAGTATAGAAATTTTCCACTCCCGAAATAGGTCTGACTCAATTTGATGATCCCAAAATTTATTACTAAAATAGATGGTTAGAGATTCAGTAGAGTCCATAACCTACCGGTAAAACATCTACAGCAAGGTTACCGCAGTAGTATCCATCCATCAGCTCTGGCTGGATGCCATGACGCCATGTTTTCACTTCCTTGTCAAGAGCAGTGTATATCCACTTTCTGACTTCGTTCTGGAGAGAAAGCAAAAATTGAGAACTATAAATTTAAACACAATTATGCAGTATGGAAGTAATTAGAATGTTATAGCACTGTGTCTCCAGCACTCAGAACCCATTATAATTGATTCTGTGAATGTCAACACTGGATGAATTGCTTAATGCAGCGTAGTCAAAGGTCTCATGCAGTATGTCAGAGACAGAACGAGGCATCCGTTTACTTCATTCTGTTTCGGATGTACTGCGTGTGCTTTCACTACTTCACACAATAGAACAACATCCTTAAGCCATGGTTGCTGTTGCATCAGTGAACGAGCCTAGTGTAGACAAATCTGTTATATCATGCAATTATATTATTTTGAAATGATATTTATTACTCATGCACTGATTCACAGATTTGATAATAATGTTAGTCATGTACTGAATCACCTCTTTGTATGTTAAGTACTGTTCTTCTAATCTCTTAAGATCTTCTTCAGGTAACAGAGGTCCAAGTGATGAATTGTTGATGTGCTCCTCTAGTTCTTTATGCTTTAATACATCACTAAAAAAACCATTAAAGAATATTACAGAAACTCTGAGTATCTGAAAACATTGAATAATATATAATCATTGAACATGCTTTTGAAAGACGAATGTTGTTTACTAGCCCTTACTTTGGGTAGTAATCCACAATCCAGCTCAATATATAGAGGCATTCCTCAGAACTGATATGGGATCTGGCGAGCTCTTGGAGTCTGTTGGAAAAGGCTTGATGGTAGAGCTGAGCATACGTTCTGCAGATATCAAAGTCAGGTGGGTAACACTCTCTCAGATTTTGGACCACTCTGAGCAGGTCTTTCTGCACTTGCTTGCCCATTCGGCACACCTCTCTCGTCAAGGAGGTAGACAGCTTGTCTGCTTTATTCTCCCTTTCATCTGCATTCTTCATTCGTTGCTCCACGATAATCTTGAGTATTGTCTTGATCTCTCTGCACTTCTCAGGACTCCATATTGGACACTCGTCCACAGCTACTTCATTCCAGCACTGGTCCTGAGCGTTCTGTTGAAGTACTGAAGTCAAAGCACTCTTAAGTGTCTCCTGGTTGTCCTCACTGAAAGAGTCATGAATGGCTATCCTCAATCGCCAAATCTCATAGTCCTCATCTTCTGCCCTGGCCAATTCAGTTGAACCAGATAGGTGTTCCTCAGCTTCCACATGGCTCTGATCGAGGTTCCCTATGAAATCCAAGTTCACTGCAATTATGTGAGGGGCTAATTCAATTCTGTTCACAAGTTTAACCCAACAGTCTTGTTAATTCCCATGTGTAGTAGGTTTACTTGAATTTACTCTAATTAATGAAAACATAGCATCTATTGTACCTGATGGAGTTTCACAGGATTTTGAATTCTTCTGCCGTTTCATGAAGAATACATTTTTAATTTTGTCAGATACTTTCTTTTTGTGTTTGTGTTTCTGTCTTTCCACTTCAGGATCACCAGGTGAAACTGCTGTGCCTTCAACAGTCTTGAGGTCCACTTCTAAAATATAAATTAGAAAATTATCAGAAATTTGCTCTGTTTTGCAAGAAGAGAAAGGCTGTAAATTTACTCTTGTAAAGCTATGAGCTCAACTGCTGGTGTATTGGTGTTTCACTAGGTTGGTAAATGCAGTATGCAAGAGGACAATCCGTTTCTAATTTTTTTTTTTCAAAGTAGCACACTGCTCTTTAATACATGATGTAAAGGTATGTTTTACCTGATTCAGGGGATTTGGAATTCTTCTGATGTTTCCTGAAGTTAAACTTTTTCATTTTATCAAATATTTTGATTTTTTTTTTCTGACAGTCCACTTCAGGATTATGAGGGAACTCTGCTACACCTTCAGTCATCTCAAAGTCCACTTCAAAATTCAAAACAGAAATCACAAAATGATAAACTTGCTCCATTTTCCCAGAAGAGAAAGACTGGGTCATTTCATGTCATATCAAATGGTCCCTGGCTAAAATGTTTGATTTTGATAATTCTGTTTTTTTCTGGAGAAAGTAATACATGAATGAGGAAAAAAAAAACATAATATTAAATGTCATAGATGAATATTTACTGAGTAATCCACTATTTTGTAGAGGGGGGTCAAAATGCAAATTTTCATGAAATTTTTAGCCAAAGGGCAGGGAGTTAAAATGACTTTAGAAAGATGGCAGCATCATTATTTTACTATTACTATTCTGTACACAGAGATTGGTAGGTTTATTAATAAAATCTGTTGATGTGAAGTTTATGTGCCTGTAACTCAAGAAGTATTAAAGATCTCTTAATATGTTTTAGATTTTGGTTCTTAAAGGGGACATAACACACAGTTTTGCTCAATCTCATGTTAATCTTGAGTACCTATACAATAGTAATTGCATCCTTCATATCGCCAAAGAGTCTTTAATTTTATGAGTCTCTCTGAAAACAACCAAGCTCCTGGAAGTGCGCCGTGGGCGGAGCTACAGAGTGACGATGAGCACTTGAGCCGATTGCCAACAAAACACTGAAATTTGATACAGTTTTACTTACCGCCTGCGGTTCCAAATCATGACTGGGATCTTTTATCGCTGGAACTGGCACATATTTAATTATCAAACGATGTGCAAATCCAGCATCGAACTGGGCTGCGTTTCCCAAAAGCATCGTAAGCCTAAGCTGATCGTAGCTCCATTGTTTTCAATGGGTCTGCGATGTACTTAAAGGGATAGTTCACCCAAAATTGAACATTTTGTCATCATTTACTCACCCTCAAGTAGTTCCAAACCTGTATGAATGTCTTTGTTCTACTGAACACAAAGGAAGATATTCTGAAGAATGTGAGAAACAGAGCAGTTCTGGGGCACCATTGACTTCCATATTATTATTTTTTTCCTACTATGGAAGTCAATGGTACCCCGAAACAGTCTGGTTACCAACTTTCTTCAAAATATCTTCCTTTGTGTTCGGCAGAACAAAGAAATTCATACAAGTTTGGAACTACTTGAGAGTGAGTAAATGATGACAGAATTTTCATTTTTGGGTGAACTATCCCTTTAAGCTTACGATGCTTTTGGGAAACGCAACCCTGGGCTTTGTTTATAAAACATTCATCACCGAAATGATGGGAACAAACAAACACACTTGCGCAACTCGGTTGCTACCCCAGAAAAACAAACAGCATCCACTGTTTCCTTAACACTGTGTTCTTTGGGAAGCAGAACAAGGTTATCTTTCTCTCACAACCAAAAACACACTTCTTTGGAGACATTCTTCTCGAGCAAGTCCTGTGCAGTGCTGCCGACGACATTGATGGATGTGCTCGTGCTCTTGCTCTCGCTCTGGTTGTACACATTTTCAGTAGTCAAAAATTATATGGAGGTCACTGTGCATACAGCTGATGCTTTTTGAATTGTATTTTGTTTGTATTTGTAGTGTCTAAATAACAAATAATGTTGTATCATGTTTCTTTATCATTGATAAATATCATTGAACGTACCAGTCTGAATGCCATAATATTACTTTTCCAAAGTTGTAACTCAAGAAGCATTAAAGATATCTCAGTATCATTTTAGATTCTCATTCCTACAAAACTTTATATTGCAGTAACATGTTGCAATACTGCATACACTCTTAAAAATAAAGATTGCTTCACAATGGCATTTTCACATTTCTAGTTTCAACATTATTTGTTCTTCAGCTGTTCCTCTTTAAAAGAAAAAAGTTTCAGCTGTATCCAAAGTGACCTACATTTGGTTTTTGACAGCTGAAAATATGTACAATATAACAATTTACTCTTGAAGCCATATTGAGATCCCAATATCTCTGGAATCGAACCATATAGGGTCTTTAAAATAAGGATACCAAAAGAAACGTAAAACCTAAAATCTAAAAGGATATTAAGAGGTCTTTAATACTTCTAGAGTTACAGTCATGCAGACTTGAATAGTGCTTTTCCCCTTTTTTGAATGATCACCATTGGCACATAATGCAACAAAGATTGCTAAAGTCAACAGATTTTACTAACAGACCTACCAATCTCTGTGTAAAAGTAAAATAATGATGCTGCCATCTTTCTAAAGTCATTTTTACCGCCCTGTAATTTGGCTCCAAATCTCAGGTGAAAATTGTAATTTTAACCCTCTACAAAATAGTAAATATTCATCCATGACAATTAATATTTTGACTTTCATCACTATTTGTATTTGCCGTTCTTCAGAAAAAAAATATTAACAAAATCAAACATCAGCTGGGAAATTTCTGAAATTTGGTTGATTTACTGTATAAATAATATGCTACACAGTATGACTCCTATGTAGTATAATACAATAGTAGTACATAATCATGCATAAAATGGTGTTTACTAACTAAATATTGCTAAATAAAAATGTAACTGAGTTTCATTAATTTACAGTTTTGAAAAAGGATCTTGACTATTAAAGAAAGAAAGAAAGAAAGAAAGAAAATTGTCTTATTTTACCTAACAGATGTGTGAGGGTAATAGGAGCTTCACCTTTAGATTTTCTACCGAATTTTTCTTTCAAGAAGTCTTTGAATTTTATTTTTTGGGGATCTTTAATTCTGTGCTTCTGGCGTTGCTCTTCACGATCTCCAGGGCGAACAGCTGTGCCTTCATTAAATCTGATGTCTTCAACGATTTCAAGGTCTTCTTCTAAAAGGAGAGTAATCAGAACCCTCATAAATCCTCATATCTGAATTTTGGTGGCCATGTGCAGTAACTAGACTAGTGGTCAGAAGATGCAAAAGCCGCAAATGCTGGGCTGTATGTAAATTGTCCCCATGCCTCACTATTGCCTACTTCACTGAATATAGCATTAATGCCAGGGTATTGGGACATGCCTGATGGTTGCTGATACAATAGAAATTAATGAGTAATTATACTACAGTATGTGTAGTAAAATTGTAACTTCTCATTAAACTTTTTTTTTTCATTGTAAACAAAATATACCCAGCTAACCATAATACGTGATTGTTACAACTGCGACGTGACTGGCAACTTTCACTCCACACTCAGAAATATGTACTTTTTCTTCACAAAAAGACTACATACTTTTAGGGCATAATAGGCGAACTGGGACTCTGCAAAAGAGATATGTCATTCCTCTCCCCCTCTCTATCGCCACCCGTAGCTCTCTCCAAAATAAATATTAGTTTTGCTGTAAACGTTGATTTTCATACTACGGTTTGAGAATGGCTCAGAGTTCTCCTAAAATACCACTGTGAACTTTAGAAAAGAAATGTGCCTAAAGCACAATGTGTGAAATGAAGAAATGAACAAAAATATACAGCG
Organism: Tor tambroides; assembly: GCA_021397915.2. NCBI lineage: Eukaryota > Metazoa > Chordata > Actinopteri > Cypriniformes > Cyprinidae > Tor > Tor tambroides. Next base: position 21,448 of record JAFVLL020041288.1, on the reverse strand, counting down.
AGAAAAAGAGAAACTGAAAAGAATGCAATATTTGCCAACTTCTTATACAAGCTGGGTATTTGAAGACCATTTTTGCCAGTGTATATTGCTTACTCTTTCCTAGTGCTTTTCTTATTTGTCTTTTCTTTCATGTTGCGTCAAGTTGCGTTTAATCGTTTCGACTTATCGCCGTGTCGCGTATAAACAGCAGCAGTGGCAAAGCACTCGCGTTGTTTTTCTTTTATATTAACCTAAATATTTTATGTGCGGATTCCTCTTATATATACCTGTTTTCAGGATCTGTACCAAAAGATAGTATGTCTTGTATGACAGTATGACATTGTCTTACCTTTTTCTCTCCTAAAGGCCATTATGCAAAAATAAGAACAGACTCGTCTTCTAGCTTTTAGTTGTATGATGAGACCCACTATGGCAAGCCGTTTTAACTTTTATTCCTTCTCAGGATATGAATTCTTGATATCAACAATTCAGTTTTTACTAGTTAAAATGCTAATTCTTGATATCAGTAATTAGATTTATACCAGTAACAATGGCTATTTTTGATATCGGCAATTACATTTCCACTATTAAAAATGTTCATTTTTGATATCAACAATTCAATTTTCACTAGTTAAAATGCTAATTCTTGATATCAAGAATTAAATTGTTGATATCTGTAATTGTATTTTCACTGGTTAAATGCCACCATAGGCTGCCATTCAAAATCAATTGTTGATGTCAAGGATTAATTTCTTGCTAGTTGAAATTCCAATTTCACATATCAGAAAGTACAATTCGTAAAAAAGTCTATTCTTGATATCAAGAATTAAATTGTTGATATCAAGAATCAAATTGTTGATATCAAGAATTAAATTGTTGATATCAACAATTTGATTGTCACTAGTGACAACGTTCATTTCTGATATCATGAATGTGATTGTTACTAGTAATAAAAGTCATTTTAGATATCAGAAATTACCCTCCCAATTGCTGATATCAACAATTTAATTCTTGATATCAAGAATTATATTTCTACTAGTAAGAAATACAAAGCTGATATGTGCATTTAGAATTGTAACTAGTAAGAAATGTATTTTTGATATCTGTAATAGTTTTGTCGCCCTTTTAACATTTATTGCTGATATCAAGAATTAAATTGTTGATATCAACAATTTAATTTAATTGTTGATATCGGGAATTTAATTGCTGATATCAGGAATTAATTCTTGATATCTGCAACCTAATTGTTACATGTTAAAATTACCTTTTCACTAGTAAAAATGGTTATTTCTGATGTCATGAATTCCTTTTTGGATAGCCTATGTGCATAATTTAATGACGAGTGCCATCCCTTATAAATGTTTAAATACCAGACTATGGCGGGTAGACGACAAGGTACAGAGTCCAAAAGAGAACGGCACATTCGATTGCCCTCTCATGAAAATAAAACGCTCCTGTAGGCTATTTTTAATAATTATTTTGTTTTTATTTAGGCAGAGGCTTACACTAACTCCGCCTACTAATGTGTGGCATCATTAGACAATACTACAAAAAACGTTTACTTGCTATCAGCTTCAGCGGGGCAGGTAGTAAAGCACAAGCTATCAGTTTTTTGACGCGATCGATCCGGGTTCGATTCCGCCTTCTGCCGACCTCTCTCGACTGTCTTTTCACATCCGTATCACAACAGAAAGGCATTTATTTTCAATAAAAATGAAGGAAATAACCCAAAAGTGGAAAATAATGTGTGTTTATTGGTTAAGGTTAGGCTTAGTTGTAGGGGCAGCATCCATTTAATAATTTTAATAAAAATGATAATTTACACTCAATACATTATTATTGTATACTGTTTTATAATGTAGCCTACTACAATACTGAGGTGCAGATATCGGCCACTATTTGCAATAAGTAGTATAAACACTTAAACAGCATCAAACTAACCTACTATTACTGCAAGAAAATAATATTATTAGCCTAGTGTAAACAGAATCTATTGCTAAGAAAATATGCTATTTTCACTTAGGGTAAATAGAATTCATTGTAATCACTGAATTCCAATAGCCGCTGCCAAAATCAAATTCTAGACTATCAGCCATTTCAACTGGAAGAAGAAGGCTGTGATATTAATTTTATCCACTAGAGGGAGCCATAGGATAAGGAATCTAAGCCTGGTCTTTTTTTTTCCAGTTTTATTGAAACTAAATGCTAGAAATTTGTACAACCATAGTGTAGCGATCCTTACATGTTTTTTTTTTTTTTCACATTTACCCCAAAAAAACTTGTCAAGTTCCAGACATGATTAAATAGTGCTGTACTATAAAGACACCATTTCATTTATCTCTTAGGAGATAACATATAGTCTCTATTCCGTTTTATTTTGTGTTGTTTTGCCAAAACAACACTCATTGTTAAAAGGGATAGTAGAGACGCATATTTCCAAAACAGAAAAAAAAAATTAATTATTTTATGATTCAATTGTTGTAGGTCTTAAGTAAACACATTTATAGTTACAAAGTAAAACAACAACAATAGTACAACAACGCATAATAATAATAATAATAATAATAATAATAGCTAATAATAATAATAATAATATAAAATAGCCTAATAATAATAATAATAATAAAAAAGCAATGAACCAGATGGGCAAGATTATAATTCTTATTAAATCGCTTTCCATTCCACTCGGAACCCACTACAGTTGAGAGACTGCTGCTGCATATTCATGCCTTAACTTTCAGAAGAGTGTATCAGTGCAGTATCATATTTAATGTAACACTGAAATGGCTGAGACAGACATGAGAAAGACGTTCAATAGACTTTATCATTAATCTTGTCCACCGATACTTCAAGAACTGGACAACATGTTATATAAAAATAATGCAAGAGTTAGGACATCACGTTTGCTCCCAATGGTCAAGAAAATCCGAGCCGAATGAGGCAGAGAGTGCAAATATGTCAGCTCATCAAACGTGTCGGTGTAGCCTACATAATAATACATCAAAATGTACAGTAAAAAAAAACCGCACCCTCCTTTAAACAAAGAGAAATGCCGGCACGAATTTGGGTACGCAAAATGACGACTCATTCATGTAAATACAATGTAAAAAAGTCCAGCAAAAACATTATTATCCGTTTTATTTTTCATTTTGGTTGTATTTTTTTATTTGATATATTAAAAGAAAGTGTAATGAAACCAAAAATAAACATGAAAACACAACATGAAGTTATTTTTTGTTATAGCTAAATGAATGCCTTGTTCATTTTTCCTTTAATTATCCGAAGACCTATAAAAAGAAACAGGATGAAACTATTTTTTTAAACAATTAACAAAATAAATAAATAAATAAATAAAAAATAATAAAAATAAAAATCCAGCCATAATATAATTTTTATGTTTCATTGACAAAACGAATAAATAAAGGAGGAGCCGTTTCTGCACATGGATGTTCTACCCCCATCTTGAGATGGGTATAAACGGAGGTCGGAACCAGCTGCAAATGGGTGGGCCAGCCGCAAGTGGGTGGGACTTAAGCTGCAAGTGGGCTGCACAAACCAACAGAAGATTTTGATTGGTTTGTTTAATGTCATGTGGGTTGTAGTATCGGTTCACGCTCCTGGTGGCGGTAGTGGGCGATTTTAGTTTAGACGTCTTTCAGTGGCAGCACGGTAGATGAGTGGAAGAGGTAAGCGTGATGTACAAATTTTGTTTGTTTTGTTTTGTAAAAAGTATTTCAAGCTGTGAAAATTGCATTTTCTTGGTGGCTTTTGTACAACGTTTTCTTAGTACCACACACATCTTACAATCTGTAATGTTCCTGACAATACCTTTTTTTTTTTCTACAAACAATAATTTGCTCTCCAGGTTATGGATACCGAAGACCATAAGCAGGTAATGTAATTGCATGGCATTGTAATTTTGGTAACACTTTCTATGAAGCCCATATTTATAATACATTATAAGGGTATTTTTAAGGCATTATAATGAATGCATAATACATAAAAAAAAATAAAAAAGAAACCTTGTAACATTATATCATCTTGTGAATATTCATAAGAACAGTTTTAATATAATATTTACTTATTAGTGGTTATAGCTTTTAAGAGTATGATGATTTATAACACAGTGAACACGTTGCATCCACTTAAGTTACAATGGATTATATTTCTCATAGTTATAATGTATTATAACTCTCATATCTTGCCACCTTTCTTATGCTACTTTACTTAAAGCCATCAATGACCACTTATAAGTATAGTTATAATAATAGTAATATTTTTTTCTCTCAAACAGCCATAAGATCAGATATCAGATCAGACTGCTTTGTACTATTTTTATTTTAATATCAGTTTGATTATTTTGATGGTACCTTTTAGACAGCTGTTGATAAGTAACTCTGCAACTACATGTCAACTAGCAGTCATTGGAGTATTAGTAGTATGTCTGCTAAATATATGCTAACACTTTATTTTGATGGTTCCCCAACAGACAAACTGACTATAAGTAACTATGCAAGTACGTCAACATTCCTAACCTTAACCTAAGCCTACTAATACTATAATGAGAGTTAGCTGACATGTTGCAAAGTTGCTTACAGTCAATAGACTAAGGGGACATCAAAATAAAATGTAACCTAACATATAAACATTGCTTTTTTTTTCCAGTTGAAAATATTAACTAGCTCACATCAAAACTAATATTAGCCTCACGGGGAACACTCAGATAACACTTCATTCACACCTAACCACTTACAAGATGTACTGTAGTAAGATACTATGCAGATCTTTAATAATGTCAAGATATATAGTCCCATTATCAATGTAAAAGTAGATTTAATATGGTGTTCATTGTGTTATAAATAATCATAATCTTAAAAGTTAAAAGCACAAATGCGTAAGCATTATAATGTATTATAATTGTTGTTATGATTATTTATAAGACGATATAACATTATAAGGTTTTTTTTATAATGCATTATGCATTCATTATAATGCCTTAAGAATACCCTTATAATGTATTATAAATATGGGCTTCATAGAAAGTGTTACCATATTTTTTACATTTTGGACTGCACTGATTTATAAAGTGTAAATGTCTTAAACGTTTGTAAATAGATACCTGTTTTTATACAGTCTATGATAGATACACTGTAAAAAGTGAACAGTTGGATCAACTTAAAAAAAAAAACTTCAATTTGTAACACCTAAAAAAAAAAGACTTTTTTCAGCTTAATTTATTACAAATAAAGGTATTTATTTACTTTTTTTTTTTTAGGTGTTACCAATTGAAGTATTTTTTTTAAGTTGATCCAACTGTTCACTTTTTACAGTGTAATTTTCTAAAGAATAAGGTATATTTTCAAAAGTATTAGAACACATCTCCTAACCTCCCAATCCACAATGTAATATAATTAAAACATGGTTTAAATAAAAATTTTTTTATTTAATACTAATAATGATCAATAATCAGTTTTGTGTAAATTAATGGTGAATAAACTAGTGTTTTGTCTAGTGGTTTTTAAAAGGAATACTTCGTTTAAAAATAGTAATAAAGTCTAATTTACTTGGCCTAATGTCGTCCCTTATAATTTCTGGACACCATTTACTTGCATAGCATAGACCTACAGAGCTGAGAAATTATTCTTGAAATGTTTGTACATGTTCAACAAGAGAATAAGTCATGCATATCTTGGATGGCATGGGGAGAATGTTTTAAATTTGGGTTAACCCTAATGCTCATTGTGCTTCTTGTGTACCCACCAGGTTATGTTGGGAAGGGCAAGCGAGGCGAGCTCCGTGGAATTTACTCGGAAGCAATGCATCCGGGATTTTGCAGTGTCCACTGTGCTGAATGAATGATTGTACATAATTTGATTCATCAGAAATAAAATCATTTACCCACCCTGAGATTTCAAATTAATACATTGATTTGTGTAACATGTTCTGAAGAACATTAGTCTGTCATTTGCTGTAATTTGATTAAAAAACATTTTCTTAACATTACTCAACATTTTCTTTATGTATCACACATTTACCTTCTAAGTGCAATTGCATCTCACTGTAATGTTCATTGGTAGGCTACTGTAGAAGAATTGTAGAAGTAAAATGTAATATCCAGAAATATGCTTAAATTATTACAGTTACAGGATTTAAAATGACACCATCACGAAGCATGGCAAAAGGTGTAAAGACATGATTTCAATGTTGACAGTGAATAGTACTGGATACAAACAATAATGACAAAACTAAGAATAAGATGTGATTTCAGTGTTGACAGAATGTGCACTGATACACACAATAATGACAAAACTAAGAATTTCAGTTTAAAACTACTATGAAAACGTGGTTACATTTATATCATTTTAAACTACGATGAAATCCAGTCACTGCGGCATAAGCTCCTCCCCACTTGCTGCTCCTGCCTCCTACTTGCTGTTCTTGGCGTAAGATCCTCCCACTTGCTGTTCTCAAGCTCCTCCTACTTGCTGTTCTTGGCATAAGCTCCTCCCACTTGCAGGTCTCCGGGCTGCAGCGATTACTACATGCCCATCTTTGGCCTATATACTGACGCTAGAAAGAGGATTATGGGAAAACCAGACCTCATTAATATTCATGAACTCATTACCATAGCTATTCTTACTAGTAAAAATGCCATTTCTTGATATCTGTAAACGTATCTTCACTAGTTGCAAGGGCAATTTCAGATGTCAACTGGCTTTGTTGATATCAATAATTATTTTATTACTATTAAAAATGTGAATTCTTGATATCAAGAATTCAGTTGTTACTAGTTGAAATGTTAATTCTTGATATTAGTAAATGTATTTCAACGTTACATTTGTTATTTCTGATATATGAAAATGCATTTCTGAAATTAATATAATTTCTGATATCTAAATTGGCTTTCTTAAGGCAAGGCAAGGCAAGGCAAGTTTATTTATATAGCACATTTCATACACAGTGGCAATTCAAAGTGCTTTACATAAAAGAAAGTGAAATAGTCATTAAAATCAATAAAAACAAGGAATTAAAAATAATAAAAACAAAGAATATAGAAATTAATTTAAAATGAATTTAAAACAGAAATAGAAAATGAATATACATAAAATACAGTGCAGTCAGTTCGGACGTAGCACAGGGCGCATTCAACAAATGCACAGCTAAACAGATGAGTTTTGAGTCTGGATTTAAATGTGGCTAATGTTTTAGCACATCTGATCTCTTCTGGAAGCTGGTTCCAGCTGCGGGCGGCATAATAGCTAAAAGCGAACTCCTCTTGTTTTGTGTGAACCTTTGGTATTTCTAACTGACTCGATCCTAATGATCTGAGTGGTCTGTTAGGTTTATATTCAGTGAGCATATCTGCAATGTCTTTGGGTCCTATGCCATTGAGCGATTTATAAACGAGTAAAAGTACTTTAAAATCAATCTTAAATGTAGCTGGAAGCCAGCGTAAGGACCTGAGGACTGGTGTAATATGCTCAGATTTTCTGGTTCTAGTCAGAATCCTGGCAGCAGCATTTTGGATGAGCTGCAGCTGTCTAATGGTTTTCTTTGGAAGGCCGGTGAGGAGACCATTACAATAAACCACCCTGCTTGTGATAAAGGCATGAACAAGTTTCTCCAAGTCTTGACTGGAAACAAAACATCTAATTCTTGCAATGTTTTTGAGATGATATTACGCTGATTTTGTTACTGCTTTGACATGACTACTGAAACTAAGGTCTGTCTCCAGAATCACACCTAGATTCTTGACTTGATTTTTAGTTGTTTGACCCCTAGAGTCAAGGTATGCATTCACCTTGAGAAATTCGTCTTTGTTTCCAAATGCACTGACTTCAGTTTTCTCCTTGTTTAACTGAAGAAAGTTCTGGCACTCCAACTGATAATTTCATCAATGCATTGGTGGAGGGAGTCAATGGGGCTATAATCATTTGGAGATAAGGCTAGGTAAATCTGGGTATCATCATCATAGCTGTGATAGCCAATTTGGTTCTTTCTCATTATCTGACTTAGTGGGAGCATATACAGGCTAAACAAGAGCGGTGCAAGAATTGAGCCTTGTGGGACTCCGCATGTTAAGGCCGTCCACTTAGACTTATGCTCTCCTATACTCACATAATAACCTCTCCCTTCTAAGTACGACCTGAACCATTTGAGCCATCCCAGAAAGCCCAACCCAATTTTTATTGAAACTCAATAAAAAATTCTTACTAGTAACAATCATATTCATGATATCAGAAATGATCATTGTCACTAGTGACAATTTAATTGCTGATATCAAGAATAGACATTTTTACTAGTAAGAATTGTATTTCTGATATGTGAAGTTGGAATTTCAACTAGTAAGAAGTCAATTCTTGATATCAACAAATAAATTTGAATGGCAGCCTATGGTGACATTTAACTAGTGAAAATACAATTACAGATATCAACAATTAACATTTTTACTAGTTGAAATTTAATTCCTGATATCAAGAATTGGCATTTTAACAAGAGAAAATGTAATTGTTGATATCAAGAATTAATTTCCTGTGAATTAATAAAAGTCAAAACGGCTTGCCTATTGCCATTACCATGATATAAATTCTTGATATCAAGAATAATATTTTTTACTAGTAGAAATTTAATTGCTGATATCAAGAATTCAATTTCTGCAAGTTGTGATGTCATTGTTGATATCAAGAATTAACATTGTTACTATATTTTAAATATAATTGCTGATATCAAAAATTGCAATTGTTACTAGTAGAAGTCCTGATATCAAGAATTAACATTTTAACTAGTAAAAATTGAATTGTTGATATCAAGAATTCATATCCTGAGAATGAATAAAAGTCAAAACGGCTTGCCATAGATCCACACAGATTTTCCCAATAGAGTCTGGCTGCAGACATGTATTCCCAGACTGCACTTCCGCAAGTCAAGTGACATCACTTGCAATTTTTATTTTTATTTTTTATTTTATTATTATTTTTTTATTGAAACTCTCAACATGTTACAACATGAGCCAGGTGGTAAAGACAAGAAGAAAAAAAAAACATTACAGTATCACTTGCAATCGACACAAATCGTGCGTGTTGTCAATGGAGAAAAGACGCTGTGGTGATTAAATGATTACAAGGGTCCTGTAAATCACGTGAGAGAAAGACAAGACCCATAAGACAGTGTCCACGGAACAGCCGAATATGAGTCTCTTCCCTGGTAAAAAAATAAAGTGTACTTGAATACACTAAAAAAAATACAAGCAAGTACATTGTTATTTTTTGTGATTTTTTTTTTGGGTGGGGGGAACTGTAAAAGTTATACACTATAAATACACTAATTAAAAATATATTTCTACTTAAGTACTTCAGTGCAATTGCAGAAGTATACTAAATACCACTGATATTTAAACTGATTGATTTTAAATGTAGTCAGATAAAGTACCAGATGTGTTTAATAACTGCATCGCTTAAAAGTGTGCTATGATCGCTTTACATAAATTTTTATTGGATTTTAATGTATACTATCACTAAGTTCTATTTGGATTTTCATGAAAAATACAGTAGAAATGTATTACTTAAGTAAAACCCTATAGGTTACTGTGCTTTATAGGCTTCTATAAATGCACTAATAGCACGTGATTGGATTATTCATTCATATGTGTTTAGATGTGTACCAAAATTCTCAATTTAACAGTAGGCTACTTTTAGCATAAAATACTTGAAGTGCTATAATTTTAAGTTGTAAAATAGTGTACTTGATTGTATATTTAGTTAAGCATATCATATGATGAGAATGTTAACATAATTGCAATACATTTGAAATGAATTAATCTATAAAAAAGTATGTGGGCAATACATTATAAATACATTTTGTATATATTCATTATATATTAATCTTATATTTTAAATCATTAATAAATGTATTTTCTATGTATGATGAGTATATTTAAAAGTGTATGAAAGAAGGTTTCAATTGTACTACAGATGGTAACTAAATATTTTTTTTACAGAGAAAGTATGTTAAAAGCATATTTTAGTTCATATTCATGGAGCAAAATAGCACAGTAAAGTACACTTAGATGTTCTTAAGATTATCTTAAGAAGTGCATGAAACTAGAGCACTTATACATTATGGAAGTGTGCTAAGTGTACTGAAATAAAGTGTATTTTAGGCTGCCTTTTTTTTTTTTTACCTGGGTTGTAAAGCGAATTCCCATTTCTTAATATGGCTTAATGCATAAGATTAAAGGACCAAATTTGATATAGTTTATTGATAAAATGTAATATATACAGTGCTTTAAAGAAGTATTCAAACCCCTTCATTTTTTTCACGTTTCGTTATGTTGCAGGCTTATGTTAAACTGCTTTAAATTACTTTTTTCCCCCACAACAATCTACACTCCATACACCATAATGACAAAGCAAATAACAGGTTTTTAACATCTTTGCAAATTTATAAAACATAAAAAACTTAAATGATTCCATTGCATAAGTATTATTGCATAAGTATCTGGGACAGTTGAAATTTAGCCCAGGAGCATTCATATTGCTTGTAGATGTTACTACACTTTGAGTGAAGTTAACCTGTGGCAAATTCAATTGAATGGGTATGATTTGGAACAGCACACACATCTTAATAAAAGGTCTAACAGCTGAAAATGCATATCAGAGCAAAAACCAAGCCCTGAGGTCAAAAGAACTGCCTGTAGAGCTCAGAAACAGGTTTGCGTCAAGCCACACATCTGGGGAAGACTTCAGAAAAAAATTCTGCTGCATTGAAGATTCACAGAATCATATAGCCTCCATTATCCATAATGGAAGACATCTGAAACAACCAGGACTCTTCCTAGAGCTGGCCTCCTGGCCAAACTGAGCAACTGATGGAGAAGGGCCTTGTCTAGACTGATGACCAAGAAGTTGATGGTCACTCTAGTTGAGCTCCATGATCATATATGCAGATGGGAGAAACCTACAGAAGGACAAACATCACTGCAACACTCCAACAATCTGGGCTTTATGTCAGTGTGGCCAGACTCAATATTCTCCTCAGTGAAGACACACAAAAACTCACTTGAAATTTGCAAAAAAGCACCTAAAGGACCCTCAGACTCTGAGAAACAATACTCTGGCATGATGAACCTCAATTCTAAGCATCATGTTTGAAGGAAACCAGCTCTGCTCATCACCTGCAGAGTACCATCCAAAAAGTAAAGTATGTTGGTAGCAACCTCATGCTGTGGGGCTCTTTTTCAGCGGCAGGGACTGAGGGACTCATCAGAGTAGAAGACAAGCTCAATGCACCAAAATAGTGAGATAGCCTTAATGAAAACCCAGTCCAGAGCATTCAGAACCTCAGACTGGGCAGAAGGCTCACCTTCCAATAGGACAATGACCCTAAGCACACAGCAAGAGTGGCTTATAGACAACTCTGTGAATGTGCTTGAGTGGCCCAGCCACAGCCTGGCCTTGAACCCAATCAAATATTTCTGGAGAAACCTGAAAATGTACATCTGTCCCCATCCAACATGACAGAGCTTGAGAGGTGAAGAGGTGAGGTGAAGAATGGCAGATAATTGCCAAATCCTGATGAGCAAAGCTTGTCAGATCAAACAAAAAAGACTTGAGGCTATAAAGGTGCTTCAGCTAAGTACTGAGTTAAGGGTTTGAATACTTACGCAATGTACTTATTTCAGATTTTTTATTTTTTTTATAAATTTACAAAGTTGTGACAGTTCTGTTTTTGCTTTGCCATTATGGTGTATGGGGTGTAGATTGATGTGGAAAAAAAGTAATTTAATGCAGTTTAACATAAGGCTGCCTGCAACATAACAAAACGTGAAAAAAATGAAGGGGTTTGAATACTTCTGCAAGGCACTGTATGTATGTATATATAGTGTTTTCCTCCCATACCGCAAAATGCTTAATGCCACATGATGACCAAGATGATAAAGCCCAACTCAATACAGGTTGCTACTAAAACATAACTAATATGTACAGGCAAGCAGGTGAGCCCAGAATAAACACAACGCAAAAAGTTTCATGTTTCAAGTATAATAATCCCCTTCAGCATTGGTTCTAGAGTGGTGAAAGAAAGCGAGATCACTCACAACTGAAGCTGTAATGGTAGTATATTGGCGAAACAAATCTGGCAATACCCAGTCCGTATCTGTGTTCTGGAGAGGCTGTTCCTATTTACAATGTGTTTTTGCAGCGTTGAGTAATGTGGCCAATCACAGTCATATCTGTTGATTTCTTGAACGCAATGGCCAATCAGAGGCGTTTATGTTAGATTCCACTCACCGCTCAAAAAGCTAGTGTTTTTGTTCAGTGCTGAGTTACAAGCTCGAGAATCATTTTATTATAACAATGTATAGATGCAGTGTAAATAAGAGATTCATTGTGCAATAAAGAGCTTCAAATGGGCCCAATACCCTTGCAAGAGATATAATTCCCTTATTCCAAAATTATGAAATCAGCTGTATTTTTTTTACACTTACACTGTGTGAGAAAAATATTATAATATCATATTACAAGTATATTTTAATTAAATAATAGGCTTCAATATTGCCACTGTTCTAAAGCCAAGAAAATGTAAGAAAATATTATCTGGAAATATTTATTTCATTAAATAATTTTTTCTATCCACCTGCATAAAATGTAACATTAAATTTAGATTTATCTGTCAAGCAATTTTGACAATGAATGTAACTGCAAAGCAACATAGTGTAATTCGGTCAGCAGACCTGGAGCTACATCTGAAAAATAATGTCAACCAATTTTAGAGTGCACTGTATTATATTACTATATAAAATACTTATAAACCAACAACGTAAACACATTTACTTTCGTGATTTTTTTTTTTTTTGGGGCGTGTTGCTGGTGTTGGGGGGGGGGGTCGACTGGGTTATAGCAAACCACTTTTTTTTTTCGTTGGACTACACCACTGCTGTACATAATATTTTTTAATAAACTGTATACTGAATTTGGTCCTTTTAATATCACTTTCTTAATGCATTACATTTTAGCAATAAAATGTATTTTTAATTTGGTCTTTATCATCTTAGTCTGTTAATGCCACATTTAGCGTTTTGTGGTATGGGAGGAAAAGTAAAAGTTTGCGTGTTCCGTTCATGTTCAGTCTGCTTGCCTTATAGTACTTATCGTTTATTTTGCAAGTATTAAAGTAATCTTTTCCCTTGTATTCACCACCTGGTGACTGTTGTAAAATGCTGAGATTTAATAAAAAAAAAAAAAAAAAGATTGCAAGTGACTTGCAGAATGTGGACGTACATGTCTGCAGCCAGACCCTTGCAAGTAGCCCCTCACTGCAGAGCACAAGATCCAGGGGGCAAGGTTACATCCATATCCAGAGGGTGGAGATGGGTAGGTTTAGGGATCAGGGGGTGGAGACGGGTAGGTTTAGGGATATGTAAGGTGGGAGGAGTTGGATCTGGATCCAACCTCGCCCCCTGGATCTTGTGTTCTGCAGTGAGGACCATCTCGACCCTTGGGTGCTCTGAAAGGTGGGACTATAGGATTCACTGACAGCACAGCATCACAAACAAATCCTTCCTAACATCAAATATTAATCTAAATACCAGAAACAAAGAATTAGTGAAACTCATGTCACTATAGCCTACTTGCTTCATTACATTTATACTGGAACTTGAGTTTATACTGCAGTTTGATGCAAATAACATTTTACCATTAACACTGAAAAACACAATAGCAAACTTTCATTAGCCAAAATGTCAGGATGAGAATAATTTATTAAGAGAACTGAATGAGATCAAAAGGTTTTGCCTTTCTCGTGTTAAAATGTAGTTTTAACTGCACTTTTGTAGTTTTTTGTAGTTTCCACTTTTGTAGTTTTGTTTAAAATGATACAGTTCAGTTTCTAGTTACAATAATGGATCTTTGTCTTTGACAGATTTAAACATTTTAATCAACTACTACAGGTAAATGAAAGACACCTACATTGACAGAAAAGGTTAAACAAGCCTTCTGAGTTTAAAATGACCTTTTCTGTACTGTATTGTGTATTGTGAAGCAAGGCCTGCTGCATAGTCATTAAGTGAAACATTAAGTGCATTATATCAGAATGTTTAAATAATTTTTGAAAATAAAAGTCTTTATTTTTTAGAGCTGTGAACATGCATTCAAATAAAGCTAAAACACTTTACATTAGAATAAATATATATATATATATACACACACCTTTTCACATTTCATTTTACCGATTAGGTTGTTGGCATTTCACAGGTTTTCTCAACTGGTTTTACAGAAATTCAATGCTCTAATAAACCTTGTAATGTTCCACCATATTCAAAAATTTCGTTGATTAAATACAACTTTCAAAATACATTGTTCTCAACCTTAATGTTGGAGAACAGTGTAAAATCATTTGAGAAAAGCTGTAACACAGTAATATGACTGAGTTTTCGTAATAATAAATATTACATAAAATAATACTGATTATCTATTGCAGTAAGAATCACAGTTGTTTAACATTAGCTATAGACGTAACAGGGCAGTCAGATGATTTTCCGTTTGACGTGTACTTTAGAGAAGAAGGAAGCAGGGGACTCTGTGTCCAGTGTGCCTCTGTTTTCACTCAGACACCCTTTGATCCTGCGCAGATCTGAGCTTGAAAGGTTGGTCTTCAGGTTTAGGAGAGCAAGAACATGCTGCTCACTAGTGCAGAATGACAACAAAGAACATTTATGAAATGACACACACACTGTAAGATTGATTATCAAATTCTAAACACATCTTTCATTTGGCTAATGGCATCTATACTGAAACTGTAGATATTTGTATAAAGAATGAGACTGAAAATAAGATATCTTGCTCTAGTTTCTTTCTCTAAGGTAAACTACCTGCATCTTGCCAGCTGCTTTCTAACAGACTCACCTAATGTCAGGATAGTCTCTTGCCAGAGTAACTATCTCAAGTTGCAAACTCCCAGGATCCTGCAGTTTCAGAATCTCTGATAATTTGGGCAGTATTTGACTGAGCCATTCCTCTCTGGACCCCTAGGGAAGAAAATGGCACTCAGTTTTAATGTTACATAATAATTTCCTTCATGCTTTCCCACAATTCATTAAGCTGTTTCAACAAAGAGAACAATGTCAAGAGAATACAGTAAATAGGGCCATATTTTGTCTGTGACTCAGTCATATTGTGTTTAAAATAATAGTACCACACTACTGTATGTTACTGTCAGCATTTAAAACACAAATGTTTTCAATTTTCCAAGCCATTTTAACTCTTAAGTAACCCTATAACACTCTAAGCCTCTGGGGCTTTAATTATTGTTTTAAGTTTCCCAATGTGAACAACAATGATAAAAACACATGCAACATAAATATATTTACATCAAAACCTTGTTAAAACAACTAAATATAGATAAAACGATGATCATGGGGAATAGTTCACCCCAAAATTAAAATGTCCTGAAAAGTTCTCACCAATGAATCCTCTGCAGTGAATGTAATTTTAAATCATAATTCATCATAATGCTTCCTCCGGTGAAAAGTTCCATCCCTTGTCATCCTCTCACATCAAAGTCCACTGACATATTTGTTTAGAACTGTTTAGGACTGTTTTTACTTGTAAATGGTGCTTGATCTGTGCATATTTCTCTCGTGATTCAGATGAGACAGCTTTTTTACTGGAGAAAGCAATGTTATGGATAGAAGACTCTTATTTGAGCCAGAAACAATGGTTTAAAGTTAAAAACATCTTAATGCTGAATTTGTTTATTAGAAACATGCAGCTTTTTGCTTTACAAAACATTAATTGATGGACTTGAGTTATGTGGATTACTTATGAATTATTGTTGGGGGGGGGGGGTTATCAGCTCTTTGGACTCTCAGCATCCATTCACTGCAGAGGATCCTTTGATGGACATGATATGTAATGCTAAATTTCTCCAAATCATTATAAATGTATGTTTATATGCATGTGTGGGTCCGGATGAGATCTCACCACTTTGGCAAACACACAGCAGATTTTATTGCTGTCGTGGCACATGAACTCAGCTGCTGCTTCTTGCTGCTCTTTGTCTTTCAGTTTCAGTTTTCTCTTCATCATTCGCCTCACATACTCAACCATTACTTCTACATGCAGCTCAGCCAGTAGCTCCTATAAACACACAGACATAATTGTAAAATAACAACAACAAAAAATACCACATTAGTAACCAATGTAAGATTATACATCTGTTTACACACTGGTTCTCGACCTTTTCCAAGGGCCCCCACTGCCTACAACAAAATTCATAGGCCCTGCAAGTTTTTTTTCCAGCTGAGACACATTTTCCAGCTTATTTTAATGTTTTTCTTTTCTTTCTTTTTATTTATTTATTTAAATATGTCATTTTGAGACCCCCTTGGAAGTTTGCTGAGGCCCCCCAGCGAGCCCTTGCCCTCTTGGTTGAGAACCACTGATTTACAATATGTTACAGTTCTGTCACAAACGATATTTGCTGCAAAATTGGTTCTGACCTCTCTGCAGACAGGGTTTAGCTCTTTGAAACTGTCTATGTTATTCTCAAGCGCCTTCACCAGCTCCTCCACAACCTCACAATGTCCAGCAAACCAAACTTGAGTCCACAGTTTACGGTACAGCGGCTGTGTAAATAAACATTATGGTTATTTCCAAAATGTAAGATTTAATTTAAGGTTAATATTAAAAGAAGCATTGCAAACATGAAAGTAAAGCATATTATGTGATTTATCTAAGTGAGAACTTCTGTGTTGGCCCTGGAACAAAATTTCTGTCATAAAATCAAAAGCCAAGCCATTCCTTAACCCTTAATTCCTTAACAACCTACCTCTAAAAATCTGAGAGAAATTGTAAGTTAAAGATTTTTAAAAAAGTGTATAATTTCATTGACCACCACTGGCTGAGCCAAAACATGTTAGACCTTCCAAGCATAGATTTAATCATAACCACTAATTTAAAATGCTGTCCCAGGACCAACAAGAATGTTGATGCAGGAACTACTTGGCTAAATCCAAATTTGTTAAATTGCTGTAGTATCAAATGCTGACCTTTACATTCTGATAAATTATACTAAACGCTTCCTCATTGGTCATCTAACATAAAAAATGATATGGAAAATGTTGATTGGAGCAGTATCTCCAGGTACATAAGTATAACTGTACATGATTTTTTGTTCTTTACCTTTAGTTCTGTGTGAATACGACTGAAGAAGTATTTGTGACAAATGTTTTTGAGATCTGCTAATGTAGACAGGCAAGCTGTTCTGGTGTCCTCCGAGAAATGATGTTCTGGTTTTTGTACATAATCCCTTAAGATATAGAGAAATAATGGTTGGTACAATTTTATTGTAATATTTTTTTTTCTCAATAATTACAGTATTTCACAACAGCATATTTACACAATTAAAACATGAACTGCTGCAATAAGTTAGAAAACAGATTTCTTAGTCATTCATTCACACTCACCTAAACTGGTAAATATTGACCAGATTAGCACTGAGAGTATTAGGAATGTTTTCTTGTTTTCTTTTAACAAATTCATCCAGACTTGTCTTATAGCTGCCATTGAAAAAAAGGAGAAAGCATGTCAATCTTATGATTGTACTTCTGTGAGAATGATAGTGACTAGTTATCTACCTCAGAAGAAAGCTGCCCAGCTGGTTTAGAAGACTCCAGGCTTTACTTTCACAGCTCAAAAGTGTGCTGACATCTTTTACAGCCCCATCAACAAGCTATAACAAAAAATGCTTACACTTCAATAATGCTATACTGCAAAAAGTTTTGTTTTTTTTCTCCAGTTTGAGGATACAAACATGTATAATTAAAGTAAGATGATGTTAGAGAGTCAGTAGAGCTCATAACCTACTGGTAAAACATCTACAGCAAAGTTACTGAAGTATTCATCCATCAGCTCTGGTTCGATGCCATCACTCCATTTTTTCACTTCTTTCTCAAAAGCATTGGATAACCACTTTCTGATCTCGTTCTGATGAGAGATTATAAGAAACAGGAATTATAAACTAAAACATGCAGGGGAACATTAACTAACATCGTATCTACAACGGATAAGAGCAGCATGTCCCGTCTATCGAATTCAGCAAATGAGAGACTCGTTTTAATCCTAACATACTACAGGTGCTTGAGCTACTTCAATCACCTCTTTGTAAGAGAAGTATTGTTCCTCCAGTCTCTTAAGATCTTCTTCAGGTAACAGAGGTCCAAGTGATGAACTGTTGATGTGCTCCTCTAGTTCTTTATGCTTCAATACATCTCTAAGAAAAAAAACATTAAAGAACATTAACATTTCTGAAACTTTTGAAACTGAAAATTTATGTAAAACAGCATGCTTTTGAAAGATGAATGTTGTTTACTAGTCCTTACTTTGGGTAGTAATCCACAATCCAGCTCAATATATAGAGGCATTCCTCAAAACTGATATTGGATCTGGCGAGCTCTTGGAGTCTGTTGGAAAAGGCTTGATGGTAGAGCTGAGCATATGTTCTGCAGATGTCAAAGTCTGGTGGGTAACACTCTCTCAGATTTTGGACCACTCTGAGCAGGTCTTTCTGCATTTGTTGGCCCATTCGGCACACCTCTGTCTTCAAAGAGGTAGACAGGTTGTCTGCTTTATTCTCCTGTTCATCTGCATTCTTCATTTGTTGGTCCACGATAATCTGGAGCAATGTGTCATGGATCTGTCTGCACCTTGTGGGCCTCCATATTGGACGTTGATCCACATCCACATCTGCCCAGCGTCTGTCCTGTGCCTCCTCTTTAAGGATTGAAGACAAAGCACTCTTGAGTGTCTCCTGGTTGTCCTCACTGAAAGAATCATGGATGGCCAATCTCAGTCTCAAAATAAAGACCTCATAGTCTATCTGCAGCTTGTCTTCCTCATCTTCTGCTCTGGCCACTTCTTTTGAACCGAAGAGACGTTCCTCAGCTTCCACCAGCTGCTGTTGTGCTTCAGCCAAACGGTTCTGCTCAAGGTTTCCATTGAAATCCAGGTTCACTGCATTATATGAGAGGACAATTACATTACATTAACTTAATTTTTGAAAATTAACCCTTAGCTCCTGCTAATTCTCATGTGAATGGTATAGCAGGAGTTTTTTTTTTTACTTTTTGATGTCAAGGATCCTCTAATATAGTTATCATTTTGCGAGAGACCCATACTAAAATATATGTAGCAGCTGTATTATACATCTGTATTATACATTTCCATGTATAAAGATCCATTTAAACTTTGAATATCAAGCGTGAAATAAAGACTAAATATGAATTGCATATATATTGCATATAATTGCATCTATATTGTCATTGTTCTAGTTGTAAAACTAATTATTAAAATAATATCTGGAAATATTTACTCTTTATATTATGTTTACAGTACATTTTCTACCAACCAACTATACTATACCTGATGGAGTTTCAGGGGATTTTGAATTCTTCTGCCGTTTCTTGAAGTCAAGAATTTTAATTTTTTCTATGATTCTGATTCTTGTTTTTTGTTTCTGACATTCCACTTGAGGATCACCCGGAGAATCTGCTATGCCCTCAATGGTGTCAAGGTCCACTTCTAAAGTATAAATCAGAAATTAGAAGATGATAAGAAACTTGTTTTCTTTCCCTTACAAGCATTACAATTTACAACACATTGTGCTATTTTACCTAACAGTGTTTCGGGGCTGCAAGCGGCTTCAGATTTTGAATTCTCTCTGTGTTTTATAATGTTTTTCATTTTAATATTTTTTGGTATTTTCATTGTGTGCTTTTGTTTCTGACACTGTTCTTTGGGTTCTTCATCAGCTGTGCATTCAATGCCAATCATTTCTTCACAGACTTCTTCTGATTTCTTATTTTCTTCAAGGTCTTCTGAAAGCAGAAAGTAATCAGAAACATATAAATTAAAATATTAATCTTATAAAATAAATAATAACTATCATATCTGAATATTGGGAGGAAGGGGAGTTAGGAGTTAGTGTTTGTTTTAACATTGTGTTTAACAATTAGCTGTGACTGATATCACATGAATCGACAGCAGGGTCTGTCGATTCACGTGATGGCTTTTTAAGCTATTTGTTTTATGAGGACCAGTGTTGGGTGTAATGCATTACTAAGTAATTATTTACTCAAATTTTATTACTTTTCCCTTGAAAAAGTAAGGGATTACTCTTAATTTTTTTGGTAATTAAATTATATTTACTTATGATGTAATTGCATAAAATACTGTGTAGACTACAGAACAATTCTATATGAAACAAAATGTACACTGCTTGGCCAAACATAAAGTAACAACTGGATTTACGGAAATACTAAAGATTTTAGGATTGAATCATTACTGCACTAATTAATATGTTTCTGGCATGTTGTATGTTTGGCATCAATTCTTTTAACCCTAAGTGATTTGTTGCGTAGCTTTTAATTTCTCAGACAACCATGTTGGAAGGCATACCTGTGTACATATTCAAACTGCGCTCAAACTGTGAAAGATTGGCCACCACAGAGTCCTGACCTTTAGCTTTGATCACACTGTGAATTCATTTTGGAACTGTTTCAACAACGTTATGCAACATCACATTTGTTTCACATTTATTTCCAACAAGAGTTCACTTGAATTTTGGACAAGATCTTGTACTAATAAATTCGACTCCAGCAAATCCAAAAAGCCGTTCGTTAGGGTTAAGATCAGGATTTTATTGCAACCAATCCATGTGTGAAAATGATTTCTCAAGCTCAATGAATCACTCTTTCACAATTTGAGCCCAATGAATCTTGGCATTGTCATCCTGGAATTTGGACATGGGTATGTCAGTCACTGCAATAATGAATCCTAAACTCTTTTGTATTTATTTAAATCCAAATGGTTACTTTTTTTTGACCAGGCAGTGTATGTTTTAATGTAACATTCTCTCAATATACTTTGGTCAGTTCAAGAAGAATTTTACAATGTCATATTTATTTGAAAGAATTAAAAGAGCAGTTTCATGCCTGTCCTTTGTGCTGTTTAACTGGTCTAGAATGATACAGGATTTTAAAAATAATTAGTTATACGTAATGCAATACATTTTAGAGAAAGTAATTAGAACAGTAATCTAATTAGGCCACGTTCACACAGCAGCAGAATACGGTTGTCAGTCCTGTATTTGAGTCCTTCATATGGTTACGTTCACACACAGCACGGTTATTTACGGGTGTGACAACCGCATTCTGTAACCGAATAAGGAATACGGGCTTGACTCCCGTTGCACCTTCATACAGACAGCATTCTAAACCAGGCACCTGCCCCTTTTCCCCTTGATGCCCAAAGTGCCCTTTTGTCAAGGCAATTATTATCTTTTTTTTTTGTAATTAAACGCCCTTTTGTGAAGGCCTGCCCAATCTAACTATTAATAAAAATTGGTTAATAGTTTAGCCGTAAATTAAATTATCCACATGATGACCTTTCACCTGACGATCTCATCCAGGACGATC